>WYDI02034410.1:0-55067 GCA_009867235.2 Psittacus erithacus
TGGCAGGGGGGTTGGAACTAGATGATCTTAAGGTCCTTTCCAACCCTAACTATTCTATTATTCTATTCTATGATTCTGTGAGGCTTTACTTCATGTTGATGGAATTTTACCTTCGTATTTCCTATTGCACTGAGTGTGAGTAAGAAAGTAATATGACTAAAGCATTTAATACAAGACTATGCCTCAGTTTGGCATCACAGCTACCTTTATGTCTCATATATGCATAACCACTAGTACCCAAATGCTATTCTCTCTACAACCTTTGTTAGCTTATAAGAACTATAATAATAAATAATAACATAATTTTTACTTTTCATATAATAAGGAATATATAAGAAAGTTGTGGTTGAAATATACAGTAGAATTATCATAGAAAAAATCAAAATTGAGTCTTGTATGAAAAAAATACTGAAAAAGAGATTAAATAAAGAAAATCAAAATTAATTTTTGAGTAAACACATACTATACAGAAGACTGCATCTCAACTTGTGGTTTGTTGAAAGAAATTTTTCAGCAAATCAATTTCAGCCTAATAAATTGCTGAAAAACTACCTCCGGACAAGAGTTCAAGGGTGTAACAACAGTCTTGATCTTTGCCCTGCTGTGGTGATGTCCTTCAGTGTTCAAGCAACAGTTTCAGTGCCGGACTGGAAGACACTTTCTCTTCTCTGAGAAGAAGTAAGGAAAAAAGAAACCTGTTTCTCTAGTTCTGTCACCAAAACCATGTTGCTCCAATTTCTTCAGCAGTGAAATGAAATAAAAAAATTTCTCTTTCCACTATTCAGTCCTGCCCTTTTCACAGTCTTCTGAGTTGGGATGAACATATCCACAAAACTCTGGTGAGATTTCAGTGTAGGACAGGGTCATCTGCAGAGAGACCTGAGCTTCTGCCACATCTTAAACACCATACTGCCCACAACAAGCAGCAAACCTGCATCTTCAGCTGAAGATCAGACAATGCAATCATCAATCTATTCACTCATTAATGCCCTTTTCTGCAAGTGTTCTTCATCACTTGTCATTTCCCAGGTTCAGATAATGTATTTTCACAAGCATTTTCATAGGCATATGTATTTTTGTATTTTCAAAATCTCATAGGCAAAGTTTCAGCTTATAAATTGTAATTTGAGCTTTGAGAATTTTTATTAAAATACTAGATTTCTTCAGGAAGAGTTCCATGCATTTAACAGGCTTTGGTTAATGGTTACTATGCTTGACTTCTTCTCAATGGAGACTCAGCATGCCTTTACTCATGAAACAAAAGCTGGATCTTTAAAATAAGGATGTGTCACCCTATTTATATTAATACTATTCTACTCCTTAGCCAGTGTACCTATGAATCTGTGATCCTCAGAAGTTGTATGTATTGCAAAACTAAAGAATTTCAGCACTTAGTAAAATTAGATTCTTAATGTTAGTGTGAACTGTGAGTATTTAACATTTTGCAGCTTTGGACATGAAATAAGATATCTTAATTATCTCAGCTGTTTCACACATAAAGTGATTTACGTGCCACCTCCTACCCATCAACCCAGGGTTTCCTTTCACTTAATTAAATTTACAGAGAGACAACACATCATACATGCTGTACTCTATTACCTTCATAAATAGGGTTCTTCAGTGTATACCATATCACATTTTGTATGCATAAATATTGAAAAGTGAAATATTTTTGTGTGTGTGTGTCTGAAGACTCAGAGAATATCATTCCCATGTCTTTATTTTGTTTAGGCTTGTGTTTTCTGTTTGGTTTTGTTTTGGTTTTTTTTTCATAATTTTTAATTATTGTAATTATACAAACAGTTTCTGTGTTAATTTAAAACAGAACTTTTGGATCTTTTGGGGGAGTGGGGCTTAAGAGAAAACCAAATATTTTGAGAAAAGCTGTTGCGATGTATCAGATAGTGAGAAGGTGAGAGATCTCAGGCTGGAAAGCTTAGGCCTCAGTAGAATATGGAAACTGAAATAAATTTCTTACAAAATGCTATAACATCATTTCTGAACGCACAAAACCCTGTTCTACCTTGACTGATAAGTAGAACATTTTCCACAGAAAGCAAAACCTGGTTTTATGTATAACCCTTTCTCCTCAAAATATTAAAGCACCCACACATATCTACTCTCAAAGACCAAAACTGAGGAACACTTCCAAAATAGATTTTGTAAGTGCCATAGCACAATGGAAAACTCTCCAGCCAGTCATTCGGGATTATGAAATTGATAGGTAATGAGTATCTTCCTATATTTTGACTTTCAGGAAGTTTCAACAGGCACTAAGATGTTCAAAGCATCCTGAAAGGTAATTTGGCACATAGCCCCACAGGGCTGACTAATGAATCTCAGTCCAGATTGATTATATAGTTAAATTGTATTTTTCACATGTCCAGTCATGGGGAGAACTCAAAAGTTCAGGCAGATTGTTCCTTTGGCTTCTTGGGAAAGAGGAGGTCAGTGAATGTAAGATGTTATTTGAAGATGAAGATTTTACTTCTGCCTGTAGGCTCACAAATGCCAGCTGACATAGAAATACAGAAAGTAGGAGCTAGTATTTTTATGTTAGGGACATAATATTAACGGTATTAGCCCTCTGTAGAAAGTTCTCTTACAAAATAAATACAATATCTGGAATTTTGTGAATAACAAGGATCAGCTTAAGACATGTTTTCATTTTACCTGTATGATCTAAATTAAGCTTGGTTATAACCAAGCTCTGAAGGAAGATATTTTGTGCAATCTGTCATTTTTCTGAAATAAACCCCAGATTCTGCCTATAAAATGTGCTAGTTGTGAATTCTGCCTAAAGACCTAAATACTAACGGTTCATGTAACTCAAAATTATGAGTAAGCTCTGGGTCCCACTGACGTAATTTACTTCCTCTTTGTAAGAAATTACATACATTATAAATAATTATTGATATTCAGACTGTAATCACTGGCTACACCTATAAAACTCAGAAAGTATGACCTGCTGGTATACCTTCCCTGAAACCACCTGATAGTGCAAAAATATGGTATGAGACATGGCAATTACAAGATTCCTGTTCCATGGCAAGACAGTAAGCACTCTTACCTAAAAGAGTTGTGATTATCAGGAAAACCCTTGGAAAATCAGCTTGCTTTCCTTCCAAACCCTGCTCAAGACTATCTGTTCAGGTGATATATTATACTGAGATTTGAAACTTGTTAATAATATGAAAAAAACCCCCCATATATGCAATACCTTATTCAACATTATTTTCTTCTGGTACAAAACCTGCTGACATAGAGTTATACAAAGATTCTATACTCTTGTTGCAAACTAAAAAAGATGATCATTAAATTCCTGATATCAAAAAAATAGAGAATCTTTAAGCTATAGTCCCTGAATAATTGTTACCTTGCAAGTTTTAAGCAGGTACCCAATAAAGGGTTGTGATTACCATACTCTTACTGTATGTTTCCTAATATTTTTGATGTAAAATTAAATAGTAATGGAGTGTGATTCTATGCCTTTCTCTAATTCAAGGAAACAAGGAGACAGCAAAGGCAGGACTGGCAGGTGGGCCACCAGCTCTGACCTCTCTGTGTGTGAACATGGTATCCTGATGTCAACTGGGCTGTCAAAGAGATGGTCTTCAGTACATTCTCCCTGCTTGTGGCTTTAAACTATGCAAACTTTATCTGTATTTGCCTGTTGCACATGGAAAAATAAAGAATAGATGTTGCACAGAACTGAATTTTTAAGCACTGTATTTATTATAACCCAGCAATTTGCATTGTGGTTACAGATAGATACATGTTGTAGACAATAAAAGCTGTCTACAAAGTACTTACTCTATCTTTAGATGACCACCAGCAGAGGGAATATATTACTCTTCATTTCAACATATTTTGATGGTGTATTCTGATCTTCCTTGTACTTCCCAAAAACTATTGGAGCAGGAAAGGAAAGCTGACTCATTTATGAACTCTGAAATTTGCTTTTGTGACATGTAATGTAGGAATAAAAGTCTACCTATGGGAAAATTTCCATCTTCCAGTCCAGAATCCCCCCCCAGCATATCTGGAAAGCTAAGGTCTTTGATGTACTGTAGAAGATACGTGTGCTAAATAGGGTGTTTCTAAAGCAAGTTATGCAGACCTTAGGATTTAGTAATGCTTCTCTTATACAGGAATAAAATTGGCTAAACATAGGCTGTGGCCAGCAAGTGAACTTTGTGTGGTACCTTCATGGGTTAAACCACAACAGGAGGACTGGTGAAATTGCTTTTAGTTTTTTTCTTATTTCTTATTAGCCATCACTGTTTAACTGACAATAAATTAATTTCCCCAAGCGGAGTCTATACTGACCATAATGGTAATTCATAAGCGATCTCCCTGTCAAAAGCAGCTTTTTGGCATATATTTCTCCCCCTGTACCCATGACAAGAGTGAGTGATTCCAGTGGTTTTTCCGCATTGTACAGGATTAACTCAGAAGACAATTGGGTTCACTGTTTTTTTTGTTTTTTTTTTTTAATTTTAAGATTCAGATTATCATGCAAATGTCATCTTCACTTCACAGTTCAGCATTTCTGTTAAACTATTCTTCCTTGAACTTGATAAAATAATGATCCAGGCATCTAGGCTAATGTAACTAGAGCAGACTGAAAAATAAAAATGCAAAGTAAAAATTGATAGAAAATGTCCAGGTAGGTTTATCTCAGTTAGGAGAATAGAAACTTAAATGAAAAGTTAGTGTTAAGGTGATATTAAAATAAGTGTCTCTTCTTTTGACAGGTGAAACTGTTTTCAATCCCCTTTATTGACAATATCAAGATTGCTTTAGTCATAGATGTTAGTTTTATCAGATAATTTCAGTGCCTTCACTACATTCCCTAGGGTGTATTAAGGTTGACTTTTTGTACCTTTCATCTCTCCAACTCACATTTCATCATAACTCCCTTTGTTACACAAATATGAAAGAAATTTTGAAGAAATACTGTTTGATGCTGAAATAATGAAAAAAAAAATCTTATAACCCTGTTGATGTGAACATTGACAAATCAGTTTGCTACTAGGTAAATAAGGAAAAAGTAATATGCAACTGGGCAAAATCAAAGATTTTCTTACTGAAGAATATATCTGTACATCTGATTCTCAAAACCTTACTAAGCTACTTAATCTGTGAAATAAACTTTGGGGAAGTTGTGGTGTTTCTTTCCCTTACTTCAGACTGCTCTGAAGTACAAGCTAAACTGTTCACTAGAAAACAAAAGCTTTACATGTAAATATTATTCCTGGAGGCGCACTTGTATTTGAAGTGATCTCAGGTATCTGACCAAGTAGAATTTAATATCCCCCTTTTCAATACTCAGAAGTATTGAAGAAGAAGAAGGAATTTTATAGCTTTATTGGAGTTGGCTTTGCAAAGGAGGAGGAAACACTTGGAAAGAATACCTTTCAGGCCAGACTAATTCAATGGTCATGTTTACATGGAGTAGGAGTTAGCAGAAAGTCTTTTGCTACTAGGAATAAGTAGAGAATTTATAAAGTAGCTAAGATAAAGAATAGAACAGCAGAGAATATAATACCCTGGATATGTAAAATTTTACAGAAATTACATGTGAAATGACAAATTATAAAGACATTAAAAGACATTAAAAATCAGAACAGTATACAAGTACAGAGAGATCAATATTGAGATTAAATAGAATTTGGAGAAAATCTAAGTAGGACCCCCAAATAAACATTTCCCTTAGTTTAACATAAATAATAAAAACAGGGACAAGGCAAATTCTTGGGAAACAGTGCAGAGAAAAGAGTATGACTGTTTGAGTTGGAGGTAAAATATATGGAAATTGGTATACTTTAAGGGAAGGAAGACGAGAAGCAAAAAAAGCAAAGTGAAAAAGTAAAGGGAAAATAAAAGAAACAGAATGGCAAGGGAAGGCAAAGTTTCCTTTTGTTGCACCAGGGTAGGCAAGACTTTGCTGATTTCTCTTTTGAACCCCTGAATTTTTGTGTTCCTGTACACTCCAGCTGCTCAGAGCAGTTGAAATGAGCCTGTATGTACTATGAGTTTCACAGGTCAGACTCAAACCTCACACTACTGTGCAGTACATTGTTGGCTTTCCCAGCTTTTATGACAAGCTGTTTAAGAAGAAATGCCTGTGGGACCGCAACAGTAGCTAGTGCTTCTCAGTGCTATACTCAGTACTTCAAGCTCTAAGTGCGTTGCTCTTTATCCTTTTTCCTACTGTTCTTTTCTTTTTTTTTTTCTTTTGACTCTAGTGTGCCTCTCATTAAGGTTTCTGTTTAATGCCCTAGGAAAGGCTTATGCATTTATAAGGAGCAGATAATAGATGCATACACTTCAGTGTTTGCCATCTTGGCTTCCCTTTAATGTAATTCATTATTCCACAAATATACGGTACATAGTGCTGCCAAGTTAATTTGTATAATAATAATGAGCTATTAATTAACATCCAAGAACACATGTTTCTTCCAACAATTTGTGGTAATAAAGTAATTAACGAAATTCAGAATTTCATTCTACATGGGAAGTCTAACTCTGAAACTTGGAACATTGCAACCGATTTCTCTGTCAAAATGATCAATAAACTCCAACATTAATCTGCTAAAAAGTGTGGGAGGGAAATAGATGCATAGAGACAACCTTTTATAATTGTTTTGTGGTGTGGTTCTTCTCAGAACAGTTATATAGCTTGCTTTATTTTTTTGGTATCAGAAAACTTGTTCAAAAGATGTTCCCAGCACCCAAAATGAGATTACCATGCAATTTCCTACCCACTGGAAGTATATATTTTCTCTTTCTCTTCCAAGAAAATCCTACTGTTTCCTGACTCCTTGTGCTAATGTATCATGATCTTTAAAGCTTTTGAAATTCCAGAGACATAAGTAAAGAGACATAGGGAAGTGCCATGCGTGATAGTAGTACACTTTGCTGCTTCTTGGTACATTCTAGAGAAACTGTCACTTATGGAGGTGGTATGAATCTAAGGGTAAAAGTAACACTTGCTGTCTTCATTGTTCAACCTGATCTGAGCCTCAAGGATCACAGTGGCACTACTCACTTTTCTCATAATGACAGTATGAATGGAGAGGAGTTATGTGCTATTTAAAGCTAGTATAATATAAAATTCTGCTCAAAATCTGTGCAGAGTTGATGAAGCATGTACAAAACTTGACTCCAGTTTCATAGAGAATAGCATTAATTTCAGTGGAGATAGGGACTGGACTTTCTGATGGAAAACTCCTCCTGATCTTTATTATATTTGCACTTTACAGAATGTTTAGCATATTATTTTAAAAATCACATAAATTCTCATTCCACTACTCAACAAAGTACCAGAACAGAGCTACATATATTTATTGTATATTTGGCAACTAATCCTCCCCAAATGAGTCACAACATACAATATGAGCTGTACTTATAAAGTAAAAAAATCAGTCTCCACTAAACTCTTTATTAAAATAAATCAGTTTTTAATCAGCCACAGAGGATTTTTTTCAACATAGAAAGTTCTGATGAAAAAAAAATCGAAAAACATCCATATGTCACTTGTTTTTCCCTTTTGGAAAAATACATTCTCAGCAGCATAGTACATTTGGTATACACAAAGTATTTGCTAATGTTTCTCTAAATGAATTCTTTAGTTGTGCTTTTAGGCTTATAATGAGCCATGAGAATAGTTTCTCCTCCAATTATTTATAGCAGTGATTATGTCTTTTAAAGGATATTTGTTTAAACTGCATGTCTTACAAAAGCTTGGGTGAAATTATCTTGCTTAATGTTTTTTTCAAAATCAAGACTCATATCTTTCTGAAAAGTCAGAACACGTGTGTCATGGTTTAAGCTTAGTCATAAATTAGAAAAGCGTGTAGCCTGCTCGTTCCCCCCACCACTCCCAGAGGGATGGGGAGGAGAATCAAAAGAATGTAACTCCCACGGGTTGAGATAAGGACAGTCCACTAACTAAGGTATAACACAAACCGCTGCTACTACCACCAATAATAACAATAATAAGGGAAATAACAAGGGAAGAGAATACAATCACCACTCGCCAATCGAGCAGAGAGAGCTAGCCCTTTCGGGTAGCTCCCAGTTTACATCCTGGGCATGATGTGCTATGGTATGGAATACCTCTTTGGCTAGTTTGGGTCAGGTGTCCTGTCTCTGCTTCCTCCCGGCTTCCCCTCCTCCCTGGCAGAGCATGAGGTTCAGAAAGTCCTTGGTCAGTGTAAACATTCTAAGCAGTAGCTAAAAACCATCAGTATTATCAGCACTGTTCCCAGACTGAAAGTCAGAAACACAGCCCCGCACCAGCTACTAAGAAGGAGAAAAATGACTGCTACTGCTGAACCCAGGACAACATGTCATGATTCCTGACCAGATGTGATAAGAAACAGCCCTAAACAAACAAACAAACAAAAAAAATTGATTGTAGTTTAAATATGAAGTAGAGGTGCAACAAACGGGAGGTGCAACACACAACTGTCTCAGTGAATCATTCACAAGTTCATATTCTTGCTGTGAGGTGTTCAACTATTTCTACTAAATACTGTTAGCTTCCACTGGTAAGAGGGAGAATATGACCAACCCAGAGCTCTTCTGAATGATGATGAAAGGAATATTATGTATTGCATAACATATACAACATATATTTCATTCCTATCTTGTCTGGTGTTGGCCTTTGCCTTGTAGGTAGGCAAGTTCATGAATCCCTTTCCTGCAACTAGTTTATAGGCGCAGATATTGCTGGAGGTTGCTGTAGAAATAAAGCAAGACTTACACATGGAGAGGATGGAGAAGACAGAATAGCAGTGACAACCAGCTGCCCCTGTGTGTTTGTGGTGCTGGGAGGCTCTACAAGCGAGCGAGCTGAGAGGCTTCATCTTGCTAATGTGAATACAATGGGTATTTTATTTCACCATGATATTTTGGATTATGTCCACACATAAGATGATGCAAAACATGAAACAAAACCTTGAAGCAGTTTTCAGCTGAAAGATGGAAGATATTGACAGGCAGCTGGTGAAGTGCAATATATTCGTGTTCAAGAGTATGTCAGAGAGAGGGAGAGAGAGCAGCTCTGTAGCTGTATTCTTTAAAACTAGTTGCTGCACAGCTTGAACACACGAAAGTCTCAGCACAAACACTGCTTAGGAACTTCACACTGGAAAATGGGGTGACTGCTAAGAGATTTGTGAAGGCAGAAAAAACTTCCTACATCTACCCCCATCCAAAATCAACAAAGAGTGGAAATAGTTTCTAATTCTCATCTTTCAACCACTAGTCTAATCTATTTTATCTAAAGACCCCATGTGAACTGTGTTTGAATGATATTATGATGCTTGATATGTTTAATCCTGCATTTATTTTTAATTTAACTAATGATGGTTGATTGTTATTAAAAAGAGGAATATCAGTTTGTAGATGGCATTGTTGCTTTTTTATCCAGCTCAGTGGTTTTCAGTGGGTTTAATTTACTTATTTATTTATTTATTTATTTTCTGTTTGTGACCTTCATCTTCTTTTTGTTTGAGGTATCATGCAGCATGAACTGCTTTTCTCAATCAGCTCCTGTGACCCCCTTAGAGGTGCACTAGCAACCTCCGAGAATACCCAGGCTACAGCTTAGATGTTCTGATTGATCATATTTTACTTCTTGTGATTACACCCTGAGGAGGTATTTCCTTTACAGAACAAACGAGCGATAACACAAAACCAAACAAAGCCTTTATGACTTTTGCTCAGTTTGTTTTTTAAATCCAACAGGAAGGCTTTTAGAGAAAGTTAATTGCTCATGTACTAGCATTTGGAGATATTTTTTCTCCTGTGTTTCCATAAATTAATATTCTTAAATATATGTTTAGCGTAGAATATCTGCTTTGAAAACCGGTAATGCCTGGACAAATAAGTACAGATTTCAGAATTCAGATGTCTTAGTAGGTGCTGGTTTTGAAGTCTTAGCATCTGTTCAGAGAAATGCTGTTCTATTCAATATTGTAAAAATGTGACGGTTACTCACTGCCAATAATGCTACCAGGTACCTGTTGTCTGTTATATAGCAATAGTTATCTACTTCTATGACCAAATTATTTACAAATATATATTGTTAAGGCAACAGCACAAATTAGTCTTGGATCAACTTGGTTGTTGGACATGAGTTTTTCCATCTGATGCATTCCATCAACACTTGCAGTAGTCTCAAGAACCTGAATTTAAAAATCTTAGCTGGTTTTATGGTCTTTATAGATGAGTACCAAGATAGCACTTTGAGAAAAAAATGATCTGGCTTGTTTCAGTTTTTTGTTCATAAAGGAAATAAAAGATGAGTAATTTAGGTGTTGATATCATGTCTAGATTTAAAGGATGCTCCTCAGACATAATTTTCTGCTCCAAAAAACAGTGAGTTCAGAGGAGAAGAAAATGTTTCTGAAAAGTTCAAAAAAATTAACCTGGATGTTAACTAAGATATTTTGATATTTGCAAACAAATCATTGTAAACTCTCAGCCTTTGTGCTGGACTGAGTTTGGAAAAGCTAAACATTCTTCTCTGGGGGAAAACTCATTACTCAAAGCTTCCAATAATTATAACAGCATCTTTCAGTAGAAGCTTTAATGCCCTTTTTTTTTTTTTTGAAAGAAGCTGCTCTAAACTAGGTATACAAAATAGATTACTTAACTTATCCTAAACACCCCAAACTTAGGGTAATCTCAGCTTTGCAAGAATGCCTTACAAACGCCTAAAGCCAAATGCAGTGATTCTCCTATGCAGTGTTTGCTCTATCAAGCACCTTGGTCTGCAAGCTCCTTTGGCCATTCCAAATTGCCTGTTGGACAGGTACAATGTCCTCCTTGCTTAGAGGGACTGCACTTGACCACCGTCCTCTCTCAGCAATAGAGGTGACATTCACACTTATTCTTTAGTAGTCAGCTAAATCCTTTTACACAACAGTATATATTTAACCTGTATACACATATACTTTTACAGATCCTATTTGTTTTTCATTTGAATTTATCTAACCCCTCCCAAAATAGTATAGTCTCACTTTAATGACAGTGCTGATGATTCTTAATTGTGATTCCAGCTCTGTGAAAAATAAAAGGACCATACCTGCGCTATGAGCTGTGAAGACTATTCTTTCTATTTTAAAAAATACTGTGTTATCATATTACAGATATTTAAAAACAGTAAGCATGAACAGGGACAGTTGAGTGGCAAATAAATATACTGAAAGATCAAAAGTTAGTAGGGTGATATTATGCTGATGACCATATGTACACACAACATAGATAAATGCAAAACTTCAGCCAAATGTTTATTACTGTGTGAAACAATTATTTGCAATTTTTTTATACAAAGCCAAATGCATAGAGCTTTAAAATTAGCCGCTTACCAGTATGACTGAAAAGATAATGAAGATATGACCATATGGTAATCTTTCTTGAAATCTTCTGGTTTTCCATTTCTTTCCTAAGAACCAAAATAATTCCCAGTATTTTCCTGGAATTACTTTGTTCCTCAAGAAATGGCCTTCATATCACTCCTTTTTGCCTTTAAAAAAATTCAACAAGTTGCTTTTCAGCATGTGATTATTTTACTTTTGTCCTTGTTTTTATTATTTGTTCCTGCCACTTCATCTTATTTACTTGCTCTGCTGCTCCAAGGAGAGAGGAGGCAGGGGATAGGATGAGTGCATGAAGGTAACTCCTTAAATGAACCAGAAATATGCCAAAATTCAAAAAGGAAAACATCTGAGAAAGAATAAATCTTGTTTTAGTGTGCCTGAACTTGTATTAAAAAATATAGATGTACTGTATGCATATGAAATTTTTGATTAAAATGTCTCTCACCAGTCTGTCTGTTTAATTAAATAAAACCTGCTTGGTATTAATCAAGGCATAAAGAATTTATGCCCCAAATCCAGATTAATTAAAAGCCCAGAAGCTTGAAGAACAGACTGTGTATAAATACTAAAATAAATCAATCTAAACATAATATTTATGGATTAGGGCTGCATATTCCAAAAATGTAAATAATTCCAGGAAGTGATTTATGGTAGATTAGCTGTGGAAATACATTGCTTATTAGGATATATTTAAACACAACTTTAAGCAAATAGTTTGATTTACAAATTTCCTTTTTTAAACACTTAGTTTTTAATTATAGCTCTATTGTAACACTTTCTGATGGTTAATTTCATATCAAATCATTTACTTTTTAGTCTGACATATTAGTAAAAAAAAAAAACAAACTGAAAAAGGTCTTCTGTGGACCTGTGGATTTGACAAAGCAACACTTGTTTTTCCACAAACAGAAATACCATGAATACTTTCGGTACTATTGATAGGGAATACTTTGGTTTTGGAAGCAAAATATTTTGAGTTTGGTCTGGAATTGAAGTCTGGAGCAGAAAATGTGCATGAAAAAGTTCTGGGAGCACTTTGAAAGAAGGAAGGTGATACTGGGGTCCAAAGGCAGCCTTCGATAACACACAGCAAGCCACTAATGAAAAAATGAGAAAGCAGAAAACATTCAAGGGATTTCCTATTCTTTGCTCCCTGTGATAATTCTGTGTCTGTATTACTTGTGCCTCTAAATAGGAAGTTTGCCTTGACACCAGCATCATAACCCCTTTAAGTTTGAATGTGGATCTGAGCTTCTAGGTAAATCTCAGGATGGAGTTCTAGAAATTCTCAATTTCAAGTAGAAATTAATCTTTGAGACTTATAATGAAAAGCAGCAATCAAGAGACCATTCTTTTTCAAGGTTGGAGAGGAAGGTCACAGTGGATGTTCCAGTCTCATTCCATCATTAACTACAATAGCCTGAAGATCTCGTAACTCATGAAGCTGCAGAGATTATGTTCACACATTTACCTAAATTCACTAAGTAACGAGTTGATGCTAAGTGCCAGTTTGCAAGATAAATGGACTACTGTCTCCACTGATACAAAATATATTGAATACTCTGCCCAGAGATCTGACTGATGGCTGCAGTGGCTGCGCAATAGTAATTTCTATGAAATTGCAAAATAATGCAAATTATTCTTTCAATTGCCAGCACTTCTTATGGTGACAATGGCTGCCAGTTCCCACAGCTGTGGAGACAATACATGTCTTTGCTATAGCTGTCAAATACCAGATTTAACACCATGCACAGCATGAGCCACAAGATAATGGCATTACTTGGGCTGGGATAGGAGTGGAAACTTTTGAAAGAGAAAGTTCACATATATAATGAAGACATCTATTTTCCTGCTATGGCCACCTCCTTTTTCCTAGTGTAGCTTTCCCCCCTTCATCCATGGTAGTCATACTGCATGTTGCTAAAATGATATTTTTGTCCCAAACTGCCAGGTCTTCTCTTCAATGAGTTTTGTACAAGGAGATAAAAAATCTGACTCAGGCTTTTGCAGGTTGTTTGCGGTTCAGGTAACCCACCTGAAAATCCTAATTTTTGACATCTGCGCATAACAGCTGGTAATGAGTATTTAGATTCTGAAAGCTCCTAATTTTTTAATCTTTTGCATTAGACTTGTTAATAAGGATAGATGGAAAGCAGCTGTGGTAGTGGTTGAGATGGTTATTGGAAGACATAATTGTTTCAACTATTGTTTTAAGCTTTTCTATTTTCTTTTTTAATTCTTCTTCCAGCACAGTTTGTCCTTCTTGCACCTGTCAGTTGCAGCTAAGCAGGGAATGTACAGCTTGTACATTTTCTTCACTATTTACAAATCTAAATGAATACATGGAGGAACTCCAGGATTAGATTTTATTTTTTTAATGGATAATTTGAGCATTCAAAGTGAAGCAGCTGAGCTGAAATGTGTTGACACACATTGTTTAATCCCTTCAGAGGTCTGATCTAATGGTAGTTGGAAGCCGGGGCTGCTTGTGTTCTGCTTCTGGCTCAAATATTTACTTACTAGGAAAGACATAGGCAAGTTGTTCTGGATCTGTCTATACTGCACACTGCACCATAGTGAAGTCCCCAGCATAGCTGGGTACTGGAAGTCACAGTGGTATGTATAGTTTACACTGCAAAGAACAATGAACCACATCATACATATTCAGCATCAACCCATCTTCAAACTTTGTATGGCAGAAACAGTCAGGTCCCACTTCCTGATGTTGATAGACTAATGAAAGCATGATTGTTAGTACCAGTACCTGACAATGGGGTGCAGTATAAATCTGTATTTATATAATCTATATGGTTCATTCAATTTGTTATGACATCACAGACTTTCATAATGCCCATCTGAAAGTACTGATTTTGCTAATCTAGATTTAGTTACTAATGTATAGATTAGAACCTGCCTTGCTATACTACATATGAAGAAAACTTTCAAAAAGAGAAGTATTATCATGCCAAAGTTTACTACAGTAACAGGCATGGAAACAGAAATAGTCTTTTGAGAGAGCTAGCTGAATGTTTTGTTATTTTCTATAGAGAGGGTTGGAACCTCATAAGAGCAAACAAATATTAACAGTGTACATTTAAAAAAAGAAAGCATTTCCTGCTAATGAAATAAAATAGAAACAATTAGATTAAATTGTGAATTTTTGGGTTAATTTGAAAACTCAAGCTAAGTATCAGGATACTCTAGCACCAAATAGAATTATAAATATTAATGAAGTAAGTGGTTTTGAAGCTATTTCTCACTTCACTGTACATGTATTATTTACATCAAGTACACTGTGTTGTTCAACCAACATATTTATGAAAAAAAAATTCTTGCATACCTTGCACAACATTTAATCATAAGCATTTTAGACAAATGTTTCGCCAGATGCTTGGGGAGACAAAGTGGTTGACAAAAACAGAGTATTTTCCAGGTGTTCTCCTTAACTCCCAACAACTGTGACTAAGGAACTTCATGGCACAACCTTCCTATTTAATAACCCCCAGTGGACAGTACTGTTGTGAATTTGCCAGTCACTTTTTAATACTCATCCTCCACAACTGGTCACGAGTAATTTCATAGGTCAGCTAAACTGTCTTAAGTTTAGCCTCGGGCTTTCACCTTCTAGTTCCACTCAATGTATCCTACTTATTGCATAGGAGAGACAATAATATTCTTCCTTATTTTCTCTATCTTTTACAGAGATTTTTCAACTTGAAGTATCCTAGAATCCTAGTACGCTTCACCAGAGGTGTCACCTCATGCTTCTGGCTGCCTTTGCCTTCCTTCTCTCTACCTTTTCCAGTTTTACCAACCACATCCTGAGACATAGAAACCATAACTGCATGCAGAAGTAATACAAGGAATATATAAAATCATGTTATTTATATAGTTTAGGAATAAAATCATTATAGTTAGGAAGCATTTTTCCTGAGATCATATACTTGCCCTCTATTCCTTATCTTGTGTTAACAGAAATATGTCTAAAAGCTTGATATTAATACTAATATTAATCATCACGTAAGCTTATCTTATTGTTTTGTAATAATTATTAATTTGCCATCTGACTGTCTAGCTATGGATCTCTTTTGCTTATCTTATTTCAATTCCATAAACAGTTAGATAAAACAGAGTACTTAGCATTGTAACTTTATCAGTGTGGAAAATACAGTGGTGATGGGTTTGTTGGTCACTGCAAAAGCAAGTCCTCCAGATTTCTTAAGCTTGAAGTATGGAGAGTGTGAGAAAATGCACCTTCACATCTTCACTCCAGCACTTGAAGTGGACCATGAACGACAGCAGTATTTCTCATGACTTCTCTTTGAAAAATGGAAATTGCCCATTATCATACTGGCATTTTCTTTAAAAATGTATTTTCTGTACAGCTGGGATTATGTTATTTAACTTTTAGTTCTTTGCAGCATTTAATGTTATAATGTGTATTCAAAGAATTCGTGTTACCCACACCCCTAAGTAAAGGGTCTGCACAGCTGTCTCTCTGGGCTCCACTTCTGATGTCTGATGCATCAAATACAATGTCAGGTTGATCATATTATTTCTTAATTGAAAGCAAAAGATGGTATCTCAATAAACACTCTGGGGATCTGTTCATTTCATAACAGAATTCACAGATATCCAGTCTTTCTTCAAGACTCTTCCCATGGGATTCAGCTAACTATGTATAGACATCAGTTATGCTGTGGTCGCTCCAGGCTCCTTTGCAGTTAATGAAGGGGACACAGAGAAATAAGCTGCATCATTCAGTCAACTGAAGTTGATGTCTCAAATATTTAGTATTAATTGTGCCTTAATAAGTACCTACCTAGATATAAAGGAAACTCTTTCCCACCCTACGTTGCAGGGAAATAACAGTCTCATTATTCAGCTCAGGATGAGCATAGGGAATGGATAGAATGGAATAGAATGGAGAGGCGTGGAATGGAATGGAAGGGAACGGAATGCAGTGGAACTGAAAGGAATGCAACTGAATGAATGGAATACAGTAGGAATAGAAATATAGAATAGAATAAGAACATTTTTATTCCATTCATTCAGTTGCATTCCATTCAGTTCCATTGCATTCCATTGTATACTATGCCTCTCCATTCTCTTCCATTCCATTCCTTTCATTCTATAGCTCTCTACTGCATTTCATTCCATGAAGTTCCATTCCATTCTATTCTGTTCTGTTTTCCATTCCCTTGTGTTCATTATGCTCATATGTGAACATTCCATTCCATTATGCTCTTCATTCCATAAAATAAAGTCATTGCAGTTGTACACAGTAGACTTTCTGAAGTTACTAGAAATGAATTAGCCCTCTCTGTCCCTACTGTTATGTCTTTCTCAACACCATGAAAACATGGAATGACCATTTCTTTTCAGAGCAGAGATAAGAAAATAAAGAGCAACTGTCATTCTTCAAACATGTTTTTAATACTTTTTATTCCCTTCCTTAATTTTTTTTCTTTATGGTGATGTTACCCACACAACATTTGTCCAAATTGCTAAGATATCTTTCACAACAAAATTTCATCATGGCTTGTATGTGTCTTTTCCCCTTTCCTTCTTCTGGGTGAATTATTCCAGTTTTTTCAATTTGTTCCACTATTTCCTTCAAAGAGGTCTGCGGGTTCTTTTCTGTTTTCCTTTACACCTTTCCTTACCCCACCTCACTTGGCCTCACTGGTCTCACCTCACCTTTTCCTTTCCTTGCCTAATGGCTTTGTTCTTCAGCCTGTGAATAGCTATTCTGAATTCTCCACAGATAATTTCCTCTAAATTAAGAGTCTTTCCATTACAATACATGATTTCTTTTTTTTTTTTTATGAAGTAAAAATTCATATCATATAGAGTCCTGATTAATATAATGTAAAATGGTTCTTTTTGTCATCTTTGGTGTACTAGCAGAATCGTTTTAGTTTAACCTATACAATCCCACTGATTTTAAAAGGACTGCTTATGTAGAAGTGAGCAGAGTTCAGTTCAGTACTTAGGTAGATATGGGAATGCCATGTATGTTGAAATTGGCAATATGAGTGACAGGGATGTAGATAGCACTTCAAGTACTGTTCCACTGTCACAAATGAAGTTATGATCTCATCATGTCTTTCTCAGAGGAATTCTTAGCAGGCAAGACATCTAGTCTTGCCTTCTATTTATTCCTTTTGAGTATCTCACTGCCAGAGGGCAAATAAGGATTGTCCTTGTGTAGTTACACTCTGGGATAAAGAAAAAAGGTTTTCAAAGTGAAATTAATAGCCATAATTTTCCTTTTCATTACATCTTTTTATGACTGGTTTTACAGGGGAAAAATATGTGACGGGCAGAGAAATTAGAAAAATAACAACCATATTTTTAATAGTGTTCTGAGTTATTACTTTACCTGAAAAACAAGTTTCATCATTATTTTATTCTCCCTATTACTTCTTCCATTTGCTTCACTGTTTTCAGTATAAAACCAAATATCAGAGTGCTATTCCCTGTTCATTAACAAAATTATCAAGCAATTGTTTCATTTTTATGAAACTGTCATTTCTTACTATTAATTTTTATACCATCCTCTATTATAGCCAACATTATCTTCCTGCACATATTTTTATGTCTCAGTCATCATTATGCTATTATAATCCTATACACTTGACAACAAGTTATTCAAACATTATTTCAGCATCTTATTTTGAGTTTGATGTGTGGCAACACTAAGACATAACACCCTGAAGTTATCACAGTCCTTCGAAAGTGTCTGTCACTTTGATGGGAGCCAACAACTGAATCTCAAATGAAATGCATTTTCTTGTCAGGTTGCTTTCGTAATAGGTCATCTGGTTTACAGTTCTACTGTCTAGAAAACTGTATCTTGCCCTCAGTCTGGAACAATAGAACCACAACTATGGGGTCATTTTGATTATATGTATCTACAAATACTTTAAACCATCTGTGGCCTGATTTGCAGAGGTGTAGAATACCAATGACTCCAATGGGGACTGGTCACCAAACCAAGGGTACATGTGAAGAAGCTACAAGGACAGATGCTTCTATCACTTCCTCTTTCTCCTTCTGATTTGCTCACTTGCTACCTGTTTCTGAGCCCTTCCAGGAAAGAAACGCTGCTGTGAGCTCCTGTACTCATTTTGGACAAGGTAACAGCCCAAACTAATGCAAATCCAGTCACAACAGGGCCCAACTAGGTCCAACTAGGTTTAATAACTTTGCCTCCATCATTTCAAATGTTTAGGCTCCTAATTATTCCTGAAAAGCCTTGTTTGACAATACGTTATTGGTACAGTCAACATGTTACTGCTTAAAAGGACTTGCTAATCAGTGCTCCAGAACATGCGTCTGTAACTTGGCACCTCTCTGATACTCCAGAAATAGCTCTTTCAGCATAATATGAAGAATTTCAATGAGTTTATACTTCCTGATTAATGTGATATTTTGTCAAGTTGTTGACTCTGTAACATTAACTTTTTAACCCTAATTGGAAAAAGTGTTTCTGTGTAGCAAGGATAATCAAAGGCAAAATCAATCTTGCTTCTTATGAAGAGAATTATTCACCGTGCATTTGCTATTTTGCATTATTTAGAGAATACTTGTTTTTTCCACAGCTAATTGATTCAATAAATGGTCTTTTAGAAGCCTGAGAAGGATTTAGAGCTTGAAAATAGGGATTTAAATGGAGCACATCTAAACTGTTGTGGATTCCTTCAAAGCATTCTTTTGGTACAGCTATTTACTTGTGTTACCTCTCTCAAAGAAAAGTAATTTCTTTAAATTGATGACATGACATGAAATAAGCATCACAGAGCCACTGATTGTTTAAAAGTTTTTGGGATTTTTTTCTATATTACTCTAGCAGGACTCACAATGCCCCACTAGAGATAATGAAAGTTTCTTAAAGTCATTTTGCAGGTGGGTGTTTTAACTGAATGGATACACCAGAAAAATAGGAGCAGAACAGTCTTGGAAAGTGCAGAATGGAGGTAAGAGAATGTTGTCCTCCTTGCTTTACTGTGGTCCTGATTTTAACCGCTGGTTTAGCCCTGAGCCTAATTAATAGATAAGAAAAGTCTGGCCTCATGTGGAACATCCTGTGATTAATGTTTATTTTTCAACTGAAAAGTTATCTCAAATTAAGATTCTTCTAATTTTGTATTGAAATGTAAAAATGTGGCACAGCAACTTTAGAAACTCATCATTGACTGTGAAATCTTGTTTTTAAACACCAAAAAATGTTTTGAGAAGGTTATAGCTGGGTGTATTTCACAATGACTTCTCTTAACAAAAAAAAAAGGAAAATTTTACTAATTTTTATATTAAAAAACTTCATACAAAAGCAGTAGTTGGTATGGATGGACCATAATTGCATCAGTGATAAACCATTACTTTTCAAAACGATTTCATTAATAAAATTTAGTAGTCGTATAAAATAGATTTTAAAATTAGTGTTTTCCCTTGAGCCAGCATTCTTAAATATTTGGTCATAGACTCTAAACAAACATACTATATGATCTAACTCCTTAGCCTTTAATTGTCATTTCTTAATTGCAAAGTGATGAAGAAAGAGAATAAAGCGGCTATTTTTATTTGGTGCAATGTGGATGGAAATGACAGGGAAAACTAGGATGTTTGTTGCATGGCAGTTGGCTTTTGTTTTATGGGGTTACATTGTTGCTTGAGAGAACCTGTAACAGGGCATAAACTTTTCTATTGTGTTGACTAAATATCTGCATAAATTTTAGAGGCTAGTTATATGCTAGCTTGCACCTAATAAGAAGCCATTTCTTTACAAAATGCTTTTCTTCATCTGTGTTTGAAACATACAGCTTGAAGTAGCCAGATCTATAAAGCACTTGAAAATGGACTTGATGGAAACTTCTGTTTTGCTACAATCTGTAATAATCTAGGGGATGGGAACATAAAATGCTTTCTGCACTTTTTAGCAGATCTAATTTTCCATCTTTTTTTTCCCTTTGTTTAAGCAGAGATTGAAACAAGTACTAAAAATTTAGATGGAAAAAAAATAAATGCAAACCATTTCAGAAGTTCAGAGATTTATTTATTAGAAGCATTTTATTTTAAAAAGTGACACGTTTGTTGCTAGTCAGTGAATTAATAATATATTGTTTTCATTTCCTAAGGGAGTCACAAGCCCGTGTCCTCAGACCCTGATCTCTTGAAGGTTCTTAGTAGGAAATGATGCATATGAATGGGATTTTCCTATGGGAAAACTGGAAACACTGTGGTCCAGAAAGAGATTTTTTGCAGTGTAAAACTTGGTGATGTTGGCCAAGCCTTTATGGAAACCCCTTGCTTTTGTAGGAACTTGCTGGCAATATTCCTTTGCAGACTGACCATGAAATCTTATGCAGATACCCAGCCACATGTGCCTTCAGATACTGAAAGAGTATTTACATGCTCACTTTCAATGGCTGGAAGCCTGTCAGAGTTAAATCCTATCTTAATTTTTGGAGCTTTGTTGTTTTAATTAGTTTTCTGACTGAAGTACATGATCTGAAACCTTCACATTCAAATTTGAAATTAAGCATGGAGTTAAAATGCTAAAATAATGTATGTAAGAAGGGGGGAGGTGGGAGGGGGGAATAGTGCAATTGCAGACAGAGAGAGAAGCGAGAAAATATGAGAGGAACAGCCCTGCAGACACGCAGGTCAGTGCCAGAAGGCAGGAGGTGCTCCAGGTGCTGGAGCAGAGATTCCCTTGCAGCCCATGGTGCAGCTCATGGTGAGGCAGCTGTGCCTCTGCAGCACATGGAGATTCTTGGTGGAGCAGATACCCACCTGAAGCCCGAGGAGGACTCCACATTGGAGCAGGGGATGCCTGAAGAAGGTTGTGACCACAGGGGAAGCCCATGCTGGAGCAGGCTTTTGGCAGGACCTGTGGTCCTATGGAAGGGACCCACTCTGCAGCAGTCTGTGAAGAACTGCAGCCCATGGGAAGGACTTATGCTGGGGAAGTTCATGGAGAACTGTCTCCCATGGGGCAATTCCAGGCTGGAACAGGGGAAGAGTGTGAAGAGTCCACCCCTGAGAAGGAGGGAGCAGCAGAGACAATGTGTGATGAACTGATCACCACTCCCATTTCATGTCTTCCTGCCCTAGTAGGGGTAGGAGTTGGAGAATCTGGGAGTGAAGTTGAGCTCAAGAAAAAGTGGGGTGGTATGGGGGGAAGGTGTTTTAAGACTTAGATTTTTTTTTCATTATTATACTCTGATTTGATTAGTAATAAATTAAACCAATTTCCCCAAGTTGTGTCTGTTTTGCCCATGATGGTAACTGGTATGTGATGTCTCTCTGTCCTTATCTGAAGCCATGAATCTTTCGCTATGTTTTCTCTCCCCCATCCAGCTGAGGAGGGGAGCGACAGAGCAGCTTTGGTGGGCACCTGGCATCCGATCAGGGTCAACTCACCACACATAGTGACAGTAACAAAAACTGGAACTTTTGCTAAAAATACATTCAATATTTGTGCATGTAACAGACTTCTGGACAGCATTTAGTTGTTTTCTGTGTCTGAGAATATACACCTCCAGGGTTTCTCTAACTCTCTGCAAAGGATCTGTACACTGTGATAAATAGCATTATGCAAATAAACTCTCCATACTTGACTTCTATAAAACACACCATTCCTATAAAGAGCACCTTTGAAAGCAGAGAAAAAGCAAAGCTCAAGGGATTATACTGTACCTCTCCAGTAGGTTTTATACCATGCATATGCATGTATGCATATTTATCCTTAATGCAGAAGGCTCATCCTAACCTCTCTTTGTTTGCTCCCTTGGAGTTTGCCTTTCCTGAGATATGTGGGCGGGCAGGAGGCATCTCTGCCCCAGGTGCCAGCCCAAACTGTATGACAGGGGGGAACAGAGCCACCACCAGGTTCTATGGACAAAACTTTGACACTACATGTTTCCAGGGTACTGAGGAGCCAGGCTTTACCTGCTGCTCTGTGAAACATGGCAGAGCTGGGGACAGGCTGCGATCCGGGATTTAAGTCGTTAACGGGGGCCTGTTGATAATGTACCTAACTTTACGCATAATTTTCAGTTGTATTTAATCATCTGCTTCACTTGTATGTATTCATCATTTAAAATACTGGAAGAGACACATACATTTAAGAAGGTCAAGGAGTACCAATACATTTGCTTCCTAAAGCTCTTGGCTATCTGTTATTTGCTATTTGATATTTTATTCACTTTTGGTTGTTGCATAAAATTTTATAATAGTGACTTGGCATCAAGCAATGCTGAAAGTATGCTTCCTAGGTTTCTACTCTTCAGGACTACTTTTCATCCTTAACTCATAGAAAACAACGATCTGATTCATTATTTATCCATGCACCTGTCAGTATCTGGTCCTATTGCCCTCAAAGGCGTTGAGATGTCTAAGTCACATTTAGATGTTCCTCCTAAATGACTTCTTCAGGATCAGAATAAAAGCATATGAAGAACAGAAAGGTTTTTTTCTGTATTGGCAAGTCAATTCATTGTTTGTCAGTTAAATGGCAACTAGATCCACAGATGTAGATCTGGAGTAATGGTTCAGAATACATCTTTCTTCAACTCAGGTGAATGAATTACACAGTCTTCAAACTGCTGCTGATATATTCTTTTTCTTTCTTTTTCTCCCTCAACAGATGAGTTCAAAGCTCTTCTAATTTCAAATGACCTTGAAAGGTTGTTCCAAGGCAAAGAAGGGACCATTAAAATGAAGCTTTCCTGGCATATTCTTTTGACTTCTCTTGTGCCCTTGATTCATATATTTTTTATTTACTTACAGAAATTTGTATAGTTTGTTATACTGAAGAACAATAGTTTTTGTATTTTTTTTTAATCCTTTTTTTTTTTCCCTAAAGTTAGCAGTGAATAAAACCAGCTACTTTAAGACCAGAGGAGTGAGTTGATAAAGGATAGGGAACAGTCATTAAAACGTATTTCAAATGAAATTTCAAAATGTTCTGGGTTTGTTGAGGTTTTTTTACCTTCTCTTCTTATGTTCACTTAAGAGCTCATCTTTTTTTTTATTATTATTTTTTTCTTCCAACCTGGAATTATTATAGATTAAGGACATCAATTAAGGAGGCCCAAAATTTCCTTTATTAGGCCCTGAGTTAGTTGCTTATAATGATTAAACTTTAATGTTTTTTTTCTGAACATTCCATTGCTAGATATCTGCTTCACATTCTGCCTGAAAAATTTCTTTTCAGTTTTAGCAAAAATAGTACAGTAACTTCAGAGAGTAGGTGGCAGAAGTGCTCGGTGTTTCGCCAGCTAAGCCTGGTAAAACTTTTTTCTAGAAAAACACCCATGTCATAGAGTAGGGCCTTACAAAATGGAACAGGAAATCTCAGTCAGATTTTTCACAAAAATCTGCTATTTGCAGAAGTCATAAGCTTCAGAAAATAATCATTTACAAATACTCAACACAGAAAATGTTGGTAAGTTTTCAAGTAATTTTCATGTTATAAATGTGCTCCAATTTAGGGATGCCACAGTGAACATCAGCTCTTCACAGCAAGATATAGAGTATCCCATTGCTCAGGGTGGCTGTATCTGATCATAAGTGCAAAAGGTGAAAACACCATTTTCTGCACTTTTTTTTATCATGCTGTTGCAGAAACTGGTGGACAGACATGACAAGAGGTGTCTGAGGTATCCCCTTTTCCAAGTAACAAGTGATAGGAAGAGAAAAAATAGCCTCAAGTTGCACCAGGAGAGAATTAGAATGGATATTAGGAAAAATTTCTTCACCTAAAGGGTTGCCAGGGATTGGAACAGGCTGCCTAAGGAAGTGGTTGAGTCACCATCCCTGGAGGTATTTGAAAGTCATGTAGATGACACGGACACAGTTTATTGGTGGACTTGGCACTATTAGGTTTACAGTTGAACTCTGTGTTTTAAAGGCTTTTTCAAACCTAACGATTCTATGATTCCCAGTAACCAGCATGGCTAATGACTTCCAGGCAGAGCTGTTTTCCCCAGTTTTTTCTGTTCATCATCTCACTGTAATTGTATGCACCATACTTTAAATTTGCAATCCAATTTAGGGCTGCAACCCCTAATTTGGCAATAGATTAATTTCTTCCCTTAATCTTATTGTTGTTCAAGACTTTTTGCCTGGAAATCCAGCAACATCTCTGGTAATTTGAACTTTGCATCCTACTCGCATGATAGCTGCTATTTTACTTGTCTGGCATTTTTCCTAGGTTTTGTTTGACTGAATGCTGGCATCTCCCATATTGTGTCAACATGGTTGTCATACCTACTCCATGTTGTGCAATAATTTGGGAAGGCTCTGTGTTTCTAAAGATGACCTGGGTCTTGAAACATCATATTTCTTATAAAAAAGGCTTTGATAGAATTGAGCTGTGCACACAGATGCAGAATCTTTGGGTCCCTTACTTGCCACAATCAGTGATTCTCTCTTCAAATCCAAGATAACTTAACAGGGCAAAATACCATAAAAGTGCTTCAAGACAGAAATACTCTATTTTATGTTGCAATTCTTTGTCCATAATACTCAAAGACTTTATATCTTGAAGAAGACTCTGTATTGTCTTAAATTGGAGACAACTGATATTTTGGGGCAGGAAGGAAAAAATGTAGTTTACTACAATCAAAGAACTATGGAGTTAGATGTGCTTTGGGGAACAGGATATAGGTGTGTGGAAAGCAATTACTGACAGATCAGTATCACATGATTGTTCTCTCTGCAAATGACTAAACATGTAGTGTTAAGATTATAAGTGGGCAACAAGATCACCTATAATGTTCTGATGCCTGCTCCTGCTTAGTGAAAAAGTAATAATATTTTTTCAGTAATATATCCAGGGACTGTGTTAATGGGATCAAGTAATTCTTTCATTTTAATGCCATTTTCTCCAATGCAAAGAGCACTGTGCAGAATGGACAGATGAGAAATGAGAACATATTTTGTCATTGTAATTCATGAAGTTTTTATTTATTTTTCTACGACTGTTGCCAAGTTTCCTGCCTTTTTAGTTGGTATCAATATGTTACTAAGGAAGACAACAGGCAATATCAGATTTGTGGCCAAGTATCATACAGTCCTGTTTAGGTTTCACAATACGTAAAATCAAAACTTGTTGTGTTACCCGTCATTCAGCATGACCTCACTGAAGAGGCTTCCTTTTGAACTTTGCTTGTCCTGTTCATGTATAGTGTAAGCTCTTTTGTTCAGAAAAAAACTCTTATGGCATGTGGATGTATGCCACTGACTGTGATGAGTTCTGGTCATACTCAGGATGTCCAGATGCTACAGTCAGATGATCCTGCCTGGAAAGAAAAAGGTATGTTGGGAAATTACAGTTCAGAACTCAACTATCTAATGAAGCAAAAAGACTGCTTTTTTCAGTAACAAGCAATGGCTTTCATCATGAAGCCACATATAATAGGAAAGAAACAGCATCTACTACTGAAAATCTACTTTGGCTGAAGATTTGTGATATACAAATTGCTTTTAACAACTCGCAGAAAGTGAAACTTCAAACAAGAGATTGTCAGGTGAAAGTATACTTGAGCCTTGCAGCGTGGTACAAACAAAGGATTTGGATTTGTTGTGATTAAAACACTAGTCAATGGAAGAAGTGCAGGTGTACTGTATGCCTTGTAGTAAATAAAATAAAATGAATGTTAGAATTAACAATTCCTACCACGCCTACCCCCACCTCAGCTCTGTTTCTCTCTCTCTGTTTACTCCACTGCATGTAGAAACTGTTTGCTGGGTATTCTGTATTCTGAATTTTAATATGAGATCGGGTCAGAAGTGATGCCTTTTTTTAATTTAAGGGAACTGGTAGCAATGTTTGAAATTAAGACTTATTAATGGATTGTTACTGGTTTCCAATTGTTTTCCAAACTGAAAGTCTGGTCTGAATACTTGTGTGCTTCCAGGTGAAGCTGGTTGGGGAATCTGATGAGGAGATTCTGAGAATGATTTAGAAATTCTTCAGAATGAGTTGCTGAAAACTTGTTCTGTACATACCCCCTTTTTTTTTTTTCTCTAAAATAAAGTCCTAAAGAACACTAAAACCCTGTAATGTTTGTTTATCAGTGATGCCTTCTCTGATGCCGTATCCTATAGCACCATCAGTTTGCAGTTCCAAGCAGCACTTGTGAGACTTTGACAGCTAAACCCTCAGCTCATTCACTATGTGCTGGGCCTGCTCCAAGCCACGCCAAGACTGTGATCGCATTCCAGGGTTTTCCTGCTCTTCAACATTCTCAAAGAGGAACAACTTCAGATGAAGGTCTTCTGTAAGTATTGTAGCATGCGCAGTAGACTTCAATGCATGTCTCAGAACCTGAGTCTCAAATGGCACTATATTTGAGCAACTGCATTTTACTTTAAGATCAGATAGCTTAGTAAAACTTCCATTTTATGTAAAAGAATTCAAATGAGATATTTAGAAATGAGGCACATTGCAGCACAAATAAGACTTCAAAAGTAAAAGCAACTGAAATATGTAGGTCAGGTTTTAGCAAGATTACATATGTTAGGAACTAACCAACACAGCTTGGTATATTTATTTGTAAACCAGTGGAGTAAATGATCTCAGGTGTTGTAGCAAACTCATGTTTTAAAAATTGTAGGCTTTTTGCAAATGTGATTGATTCTCTGTAGTTTAACCTAATATTTGTCAACACCCCCCCTCCTACAACCCAAAAAACAGGAAGAAGGAGATGAAGAAGAAAAAAAATTGCCTATTCAGATTTAAAACAGATTTAATTTTTTTATGCAATCAGTGTAAATCGTGTAAATCTAAAATACAGCTTCATTAAAGACCAAGCCTTACTGAAAAGTCCTAGCTTTTGTGGAGTTTAATATGTAAGTAGAATATTCAAAATGTATTCTTCTTGTATTCTCTGTTTCTTGCCTCTGAAATATTTTCTTTTTTTCTTTTTTCCTCATCCTGGATTGTAAAACTTGTTTCCATCTTTGTTAAATTGCTCTTCCCAAAATCGGGCACAATTTCAGCTGCTGAATTGAGCAAAATATTTACCCCCTATGTCTTCTGAGACTGAGTTTTATCTCTTTCTTTGAGTCCATGTTATGCCATTTGTTTATAATTAGTCTGCTGTCTGATGCAACTCTCAGACCCTTTGGTACTTTAATGGTGCTTGACCAACTGCTCATTAACTGAGCAGTTAAGGTATCCAGGTCTCTGTCCTCTTGGGTGTTTCTGCACAGAACATTAGCAGATCATCAATTTAGGTGGCTAACAAGGCCAGACCATTGGCTTTGCAAGGACCTCCTTTTGCCAGAATTTCCAAATCAGTCTGATTTTCATTGCAACAACACAAGCAGTGAGATATCTATCTCCTTACCTTCTTCTGTCAGGTCTGGTACATATATGTTTTCAGAAGGCCTGGCAAGCTTGTCTATATGGCTTGTTTCTTAGGCATGAAAAGTAGGACCCTGCCAAGATGCCTAACCATGACTGTTTTGGCTAGTGAAGGAGTAATGGGGCAACACATTTCTAAACAAAGCTTTTGGGGGTGTTTTTATGCCTGCTTTCCCCACATGCTGTGGCATGGGGCTGCAGTGGGTTGTGTCCCTGCCCAGCTCCGTTTCCTCAGGGACCTCATCTTCTAGCAGCTCCCTGAAACTCACCTTTACCTACAGTAACCTATGCTGTCTCCAGGGTTATACTGGTATAGTCACCTGCTCCCAGGCTAACCCTGAATCTGGGACTTCTGGATGCTTATCTGAAATGGCATTTGCAATTCATCATCTGACTCACTGAGGGAGTGCTGCGTGTGCTCTGCTGCACCAGCAGTGACACAGGATGACACTGCTCTGGGGGACAGAGGCTGCCAGCAAAGCCACTGTGCTAATTCGTTAGTAGAAGCATCCAGAAAGCCTGATAAGAATTTATGAATCATTCAGAATGATTTTTTGGAGGCATTTAAGTTTAATGCTTAAACTTTATGTATGCATTTATGTATGTATGTATGTATGCATGTGTGTATGTTTATGCAGAATGTGGTACTGCTTGTGCAGTTTGCAATATTTATAGTCTTAAAACACTTTAAAATCAACACAGTTTGGGTCACCAGTCTCCAGAAAGGCACACATAGTTTCACTGGAGTTGTGTAAGTTTACAGCAAAGATCTGTTTGAAGCATTGCAGAAACTAGAGTACAAGTTGGCAAACAAATATGTCTAAAATGTCTTTTGGATTTTCCAGCTCTGTGACATAAGGGAAGCTCAACAGGTGTTATCACTGCCAACTGAAAAGAAATTTACCGACCTCCATAAAGTAGAATGCATGAGAAATCTCAAATAATTAATTATTTTCTAGGGAAATTTCAGTGACTCAGACTGTTCTAGAATCCATGGTAAAACAACTTGTCACTTTTTAAAAATGACTTTTGATTATTCAAATAAATTCAGACCACTTCTTTTTCACTTCTTGTTTCTTCTTGAAAGCACTTTTGGGATGTTTTTATGCCAAAATCCATTTGTCAATAAATGCCACAGAAAAAACTTTCCCATATCATTTTGTGCCTAAGAACCTCCTAAGAAGCAGTTGATTCTCATCCCTGTTGGATTACATCCTTGTAATTGAGAATTACAGACATAGCTGCAGTTACTGTTCATATGCGTTCATATGCTGTTCATATGCGGTCAATGCAGGTATACATGTCTTGATGCTGAATTCTGGAGGTTTTTCACCTCATAAAAACTGGTGGTTATATAACAGCTTTTTCTCAGTTCCAGACAGAATTTTATAAGATCAGAAAGAATACCACTACGGGCTATAGCTTTGTAGTTGTCTCTAATCATAAAAAGTATTTTAGATTTAGTGTATAGTAAATATCTGCCAGTGTAAGGACAAGAGGATTTTAGAACCGATCATCAAAAACTGTGAAAGATGTGAAGAATCTTAGCAGGGACTACTTGTAAATAATGCTATAAGCTGAAAGAAAATACCAGTGGCTGGGCAAAATGAACAATTAGAGGTACCTATTGCTATGAATAACATCTATGCAATTTATGCAAATATTTAAAGGTAAGCAGAACAGCCTACTTGACTGAAAGCATCTTTGCTCAGAAGATACCAGGGTGACTAGATGCTACAGCCTTCACTAAAAAAAATATAACTTGTGTTTTTTCATGATGCAACTTCAGTGGGACATGATATCTAATAATCTGGAATTTATTCCTTTCCTTGGGTTGCAGAAACTTGGCAGCATGCTGCAACACCATACCCCACCCCAGGACAGAATACAGAATACACATTACGCAGTAGAATATGAATAAAGGTAACACTGAAGACAGAGGCTGATGGATATAGGAAATGGCTCCCCTCCTACTAGTAAGTAAAGCATTTTCAGAATGGTACAATTATTTAGTTTCTCACCCACTACATCATCATGAGGTCAAAATCAGTAGACTTTTCTTTCATTTAGTCTTGCCTAATTTGTTTGTTGGGAAATAGCTTCGTGTCTGAATATGTATTTTTCAATAGGCAGATTTTGAACATTAGGTTAAGTAAGGGATCCCAATGAGGCTTATTTCTTTATCTTAAATTAAATATGAACACCAAAAGGCAAAATAAATCCCTCCACCATCTCTGTTGAGGCAAAGCAGTGAAACTGCCCTGCAGCCTCTCACAGTGTTTGAGACAATAAACTAAAAGTTACATCTGGTTCAGGTGGCTGTTTAAGGGCAGCAAGTGGACCATTGCAGCTGAGCATTTTAACAGAATGCCACCAGCAAACAGGTTGACAACTTCTCAAATTCATCTTATAACGTGATATATAATAATGGATTATATATGATGTTTGAAGGAGGTCAGAGAGATCATAACATGGTATATTCTATTGACACTGATCAAGCTTTCATGGTAATACTAAATCCAAATTTGTTAATGCGAAACACCAAAAGATTTTGCAAGCTGTTTAGAATACCCTGAGTTATTAATACTTGGAAGTTCTGGGTCAACATATAATTATGCTTATTTTTTATTCCATTCAATTTATACACTTTAGAAAACCAATTTTTATGCAATCAGAGAACAAATTAAAGTGATCATATTAGAGTTTACAAATTTCTACAACATTATACAGGCAAAACTGCTTAGTTAGATTTCTAATAACATGGAAACTGATTTTTAATTGTATTTGCAACTGCGATGGAGAAATGCTGAATATTTGCTGTCATTTCAGATTGTAGTCTGCAAAAAATGCTAATTAAAGCAGTGGGTCATATTGTGCAGTGTCAAAGAGATGTGATGTTTCCTTTTCTTGGAAACGGCAACATGCTGTTGACTCCTACTGAAGTACAAATCTGTTACCCGGAAAGGGCAAGGAAACCGCACACTGACAGTATTTTCACTTGTTCAGTATTATATTGAAGACCTAAGGAAAATGAGCATCCTAGGGTATAAAGCTGTTGTGCTGTGATGAAACTGAGATAAAGTGTTTGCAGCTCCTCCTATATGGACTAGATTTTACATAAATTCATAGTGAGTTTCTAAATCGATTTACACCACAGAAAACATACTCCTATGGATAGTAAGTTTTCACAAGTGACAGTATAATCATGGTAGGCAATATTCTGTGAGCTGCAGGATATCCACAACTGTGGGCAGTATTGTCTTAAAGCCACTTCTGTCTAATTTTCTCCAGAGGGAGAAAGATATTCTCAAGTCTACAAAAAAAATCTCTGCTTACAGAAAAACAAACAAAAACACCCCTCAAAAAATGCAAAATACCAGAGAAACAAACAGATGTGGTACAGTGCCATTTCCTAAGTTGACAGAGGTCTCAACTGTGAGCTTATGGGCAGTGGACTGGGTTGCAGATGTAAAGGGCGGGGGCTTTAGTCCCCTTTCACATCATCCTCCCTGGAACAGAGCCACTGACATCCAGTCCTGCAGCCAAGGTACAGGTCTCTGCGCAGAGAAAGTTTGCCTAGCGGGTCAGATAGCACAGCTGCCCATCAGGAGCCCTATTTTCTTCCAAGACATCAGCTGCTAAGCAATTTCATTACTTGTCAGGAATGTTTTGCTCTTAAGACTAGTGGTGTCAGGCATCTGGCAATGATTGAGTCTATGGGCCTTCAATACCTCTCCAAGCTACTCTTCCCTACAAGAAAAGAAAAGCTCTGCGTCTTACAAACTGTAGGCTAGGCCCATGGTTGTAGATTGTAGAAATGATTGTAAGGCAAATAAATAACACACTTTCGCACGTGCAGTTTTGCATACAGCAGTGCCAAAGGCTTATGCCAGAAAGAGAAATTCTAAATCTTGTATTGACTAACAAATAATACAGCTAGAGGTTCAAAAGTTGATACAGTTGCATACGCTGTATGCTCAAAGATTCTGCATTGAGGGAAGGATACTGCTAAAGCACCTTTCCTTATCTCAAAGGTATTTTTCTTGCTGTTACTTATAATATGTATCTTAGAAGCTTGAGAGTGGAAATTGCTTGATTGTCCATACTTTTTTTCTTATTTGTATGTGAATTCACTAACTTGTCATGAAACCTGGGCCATTGGCATTTGAATAGCTAGCTCTTCCATTTTTAATTGAAAAGGAAAAAAAAACACAAAAAAACCTGGAAGAGAGGCAGACATAAAGGAACATTTGTTTCAAAGTAAAATCTTCATAATAAGAATGTTTAAATAGTGGGAAGAAGGGTTGTGCTTGGAGCTCATAAACCTTCACAGTGCCCCTGTTACATGTAAGGGGTTTTTTTACTATTAAGTCTTTCTTTCCTGCAGTTAAAAAGGGTATCTGTATATCATCATGTTTTCATATTGAATTGTACCATTCTTCCACAAATTATACAGCATTCTATTGACCCAAATAACTCCTCTCCATCCATGGGACGGAGTCTTAAATGATCTGAAAATCTCAAATCCACCCTATGATTTCTCTGAGAATTTCATATTCTGTAATTTGCCTTCAGATATCTTCCAGATCATATGCTAATTCAGAGTTTAGGTCATTTTGCAATAGGCCTAAATAAATGCAAAATCCAAGGAAATGTCAGTCTATTTTTAATCAATTTTTAATGTTACTGTCCTAGTGGTACAAGAAAGATTACAACACAATCTTAAAATTAGGAATGTAAATACATGGCATGTTCGGAATAGCGTGAGATGTTGTCCTGGATTCAACAGTAGCAGTCATTTTTCTCCTTCTTAGTACCTGGTGCAGAGCTGTGTTTCTGATTTCTGGTCTGGGAACAGTGCTGATAACACCGATGTTTTTAGCTACTGCTTAGAATGTTTAGACTGACCAAGGGCTTTCTGAGCCTCATGCTCTGCCATGAAGGAGGGGAGGCCAGGAGAAAGAAGACACAGGACACCTGATCTAAACTAGCCAAAGAGGTATTCCATACCACAGCACGTCATGCCGAGGATGTAACTGGGGGCAGTTATAAGGAAGGGCTGGAGATCATTGGAGGGGTGGGGCTGGGTATCAGTTGGTGGTGAGCCATTGTATTCTCTTCTCTTGTGATTTCCCTTGTCATTTGTATTATTGGTGGTAGCAGCAGCGGTTTGTGTTATACCTTAGTTACTGGACTGCTCTTATCTCAACCTGTGGGAGTTGTATTCTTTTGATTTTCCTCCCCATCCCTCTGCATCCCTCTGCATCCCTCTGGAAGCTGGGAGGAAAGGTGCGGGGGGTGGGGGGGGAAGGAGCAGGCTATGTGGTTTTCTAATTTATGACTGAGCTTAAACTACAACAGATTTCTATAGTTTACTGGTACTTTTCAAAGATAATGCCAGCAGGGAAAAATAATATAATAGACTTTGATGATGTTTTTATGAAGTCATTTTATTTCATGTACTATGGAAGTGTTTACACTGTTTATTAAAATATTTTGAAATGAGTAGATTGTCCCCTCTAGTTTTTATCTAAATCCCTTATAAGGATTCATAAAGAGGTGATGTTAGTAATTTTATCAATCCTTCTGATAAATTAAAAACTGTTTTCTGTTCATCTCAAAGTCTCATTTTTTCTAAAGGGGAAAAACAAACTAAATTCCTTAACTTTGCACATGATTCATAATAAATCTGCTGCATTGAATCTATTGTTCAGACTCAGTTTCATTTGTCTTGCCTTATGTTACACTTTCTGTAAGGCAAAAAACACAGTTTTCTTTGGCTGGTTCATGCTAGGAATGTAATTATGAAATTCTGAGTCTGCATCCTGCACGGACTTCTCTGGTTGAGCAACAGAAAAACCAAAGGCCCATTTGAAACAGCACAGGACATAAGCCAGCAGCAAGGCCATTTCCTCAATGTCTGAAAAACCTTTTACACCAGTTCATGCTAAGCTCTATAAATACATTTTAGTGACCAGCCAGGAGTCATGGGGAAAACCAGATAGGAAGACACACAGCAATTTCGGGAAGTGTTCTCATGTCTGAGCTGCATGGAAAACCCAAGTCAGCATGGTCTCCAGGTATGCGATAGACCTTCTTTTGTTTTGGGAGGTTGAATGGCTCATGGATTTTTATGAGAAAAACACCCTCACTTAGCTTTAGTGTCCTAAAGGCATTTTTTGCTCCAAAGGTTCAGTAGCTGGCAGAGACACTAAGTCCCATCTTAGAAATTAAGACTGCTCTGCTGCTTAAAGAAATTAAGAAAGTTAGCAAGTTAACAAGGTTTTTTTCAGGGGCGATTACCATGAGCCATGTTAATGATGACTAAAAATATAGCAAAGATTTGAAGAATGAAAATGTAAGAAATATATTAACTAGGAAAAACCCCACATGAAAAACAATAAAGTAGAAAAAATAGAACTACAATAGGTTTTTCACTTTTCATAAGGGAGAGAAGACAAAAGAAAGAAATAGTCTGACTAATTATAAAATAATAGACATAAAAGAAACACTGAGGAAGAAGTGACAGGTATGTGAGAGAGACCAGAATTTCCAGAAACAAAACTGAGTAAGATTGCATTACAGTCTCCTATGTGCTGGGACAAAGCTCAAGTCAGAGTCAGAGAGGTTTATTTCTATTACTACTACCCACATAGGAACCGATTGAATGAAGTGAAGACAGGTTAGATATAAAGAAAAGGGTGACTAGAAGAGAGGTCTGGAGAATTGCTACTAGAGACCATCCATACAAAAAAATACAAGTCTGAATATATAGAGACCTAGTAAGCAAAAAATGGAACACAGACACTCACAATGATTACAACTTGTATACTGCTTAAAATTGCCAACAGTTGCTTACATATGCTCCTCCTCATTTAAGCCATGTTTTAGAAATATACACATAGCATGAAACAGTTGTGAAATATTTTCCCAGTAAGGTATAAACATACATATACAATTATTGGTTTTGTTTGTGTCTTACATGGAGGTATTTTGATATGAAATGAAAGAGATATCAAAAGCAGTTTAGAATGATTAAAAAATAATTAAGGTGTTAAAATAGGGCTGAAAACTGTAAACTTATTAATTGTCACATGAACATCCTTTGTCAGATTTTCTGATATATATAAAACAAGTCTCTGGAAAGAATTATTTTACGGGATAATATTCACTCACATTCAGAAACTAGTAGTGAGAATAGTAAATACTGATACAAGAAAATGCCACCTTTCATACCTCAGCATGAAATCCATTTTGAGCATAGCACTCATTTGTAAACTCAAAGAATCAAGGCTGTAGCTTTGGCATTATTCTCAAAAGTAATCATTGCAGCTGTGAATGTGTTTGAAAAAATTATGAAACCCTAACATTATAATGATACAAAGATTAAGCAGGGCAATCCAAATGCTCATTTTCATTCAAAGACACTATACTCAACATAGAGCATCACTGTTAATGTGAAAAACTTGGTTAATCAAAGTCAGTACTTACATGAAGTACAAGAGACACAGTGAAGTGATTTAACCTTCAGAGCATCCTATAATTGAACCACACACTTTTATTCACTGAGAAATGAGGCAGACTATGGATGGTTTATTGAAAATGACAGAAAAAGAGGACAAGGTTTTGTTAAGTTCAAGAAGAGAATCATATTTTAGTATAAACTTACAAGGCTACCAGGTAGATATTTAATATACCTATAAGAACGTAAACGTAATCATTGTTTTTTCAAATGCAGAGAAATAAAATAGTTACTATTATCAAAACAGAAATAATTGGGTGCAGGAGGACATCTTTTTATTGATCTATCATCAGGGGATTCAATGTATTAGAGAACTGTAAACAAACCCTTGTACAATGAAAAACATATGTTCTATGATAGTAGTACCTGCAGACAAGTAGTTTATTTTCATTTGAATTCAGTGCGTGCTAGAAAGACTTCTTCATAAGCAAAAAGTATAACTGAATAAAAATATGCAAAAAGGTGTTCACACAGTGGCAGACAAAACTCATTGCAAAGAGAACACAAAAGAAAGATCAAGAAGAGATTAGAGGAATAGTCAGGGATCTAGAAAAAAAAAACAAATAAAAAAAATGACAATCGCTTTCAAAAATGAAACAAGAAAGTACAAAATATTTTTAAAATAAAATAAGCAAACACCCCCCCCGGCCCCCACCCCAACCAACAAACCCATAATAGAAGCACTGGAAAATTCTAAGTAAGACTTCTTACTTACTAAGAAGTTGGGGTTTTCTTTGGCACAAGTCAGTAGCCTAGGGCAAGAAATAAAACAGAGAAATACAGCAAGTATAAAATGCATATCAATGTCTAGGAAAAATTCTAAATGAGACTCTAACAGAAAATAACTGCAGAACATTTTCCTAGCATCCCATTAGGGCCCATGGACTTGTGGATGTCAGTTATATGTTTTATATGTAACATAAAAATGCAAAAAGAAGGTAACAAGAAAGATACGTGTAAATGATGCTTAATGGAAACAGAAAAAATGAATAAGCAGTTAACTCAAAGCTGAAGTACTCTAACTAATTTCCTTAAACCTCTCTGCAAGAATTTTACCTGTGAATTCTTGTTCTTTGTGAAGGATAATGTTAATAGGATGCTTAGAGCAATCGTTGTTAATAAGGAAATGTTAAGTTCAAAATAAGACAAGGAGTTACAGGCTCAGGAATATGTATGCAGCTTTTATACTATGAACTCTTCAAGACACAGAGGGGGCACTAGATCTGGCAAAGAATGTTTACTATACTAAATGTAGACTGAAGTGTTGTTTAATTGCCCCGTAACCTGCACGCATGCAACAAATGTGTGCTAATAGTTTCTACCAGTAAGATGCTCTAGGCCTACAAAGATGTTCATTTGGATATGCTTGGAATTGTCGAAGCTCTATACAGGTATCTTTCATTATTCATTCCAAAGTCTTCTTAAAGCATACACAGTGGGAAAAGAATATAGAATCATAGAATATACTAGTTTTCTTTATTTGTATGCCTTTATGTGTAGCTACATAGTAGTGTAAGCTTAACAAAATTAAGCATATGAGATTAAATTGCTTCCCCTCTTTCCTTGGACCAATAACCCTTGGGGGTGACCAGTACAATATAAATTAATGATTATTTACATTTGCTGGTTTATGCAGTGCTTACTTAACTGCCTGTATTTGTATAATTGTTCAAAACATATGCTACCTGGTGTGACATCACCTGCTGTGAGCAATAGGCACATTCCCTTTGCAATTTTAAGAGAGGGTTAAGAGAGATCCGTAAGGATCTGAAGTCAGGAAGGATGTCCATCTGTCCTAATATGTATAAGAATAGTATAGATGTACTTCCTTGATTTTATAGTGTAAAAAGATTGTGAGGTTAGAAAAGTGAAAAGATAAAAAAATCACTAAACATCTTTTAGTTCTCACATAACATTATATATTTATAAATCATTATAAATTTATGAATAAATCTGTTCTGGTATCATTCCAAACTCCTAAGGAAAAAGACAAAAGAAAAAAAAAAGAAAAAAAGAAGGCCATCAGAACAATAAGTGTCAGAAATCTTGAAAAAAGACTTTCCTCGCAGAATTTGTACTCTGAATTTCCTAACACAAGAAATGTGGGTACCACAGATAAGCCTATTGCATTTTATGTACCAAACTGCACTGCTTTGCCCTAAACTTTTGAAGAATCCAATAGTTCCTGTAGTTATAAGTGTAGCTTTAATATCAAATTTATAGAGCAGAGCTATTAAAGAAATATACAGACACTTAAATTTTTCTTCCAAAAATGTTGTTTCAGCAAAATGTAAAGCTGATTTCAAAGAAAGTTTCAGCTCTAAGTATTTCTCACAGTTCCCCAAGCCAAAGCATTTCTTTGAAAAAAAGAAAAATGAGGTTTAGCCTTTCATGTCAGAATAGCCAATATTTTGTTGTAAGGGTATCAATCTTTCAGATAGGGATTCTTTTTTTAATTCTAGCTGTAACTGAAAAAAGGTAAAACCTGCTTCTGAGCCCAGAGTAAGTTCCTTTGCTGTTCTGACACTGATCTTCTTCAGTTAATCCTTCTTAATTTTAATTTTTACGAATACACAGAATCCCAACAGAACCATATTAAGGACAAAAAGGTCGTGATTTGTATTTACGGGGAAAGCTATAAGACCTATTTCTACAATGTACAGAACTGCTTCCCCTCCCCACCTTGATTTCTGATTTTGGTTTCTAAGCTGTGAAAAGGGGCAGTGTGGGTCTTGCTCCTGGGATCAAACTTCTGTAGCACTTACTGTTGCTGTCATAGTCAGATGCACTGGATGTTACTGTTCAGCTCCGGATTACTTCCTCATTATTCAGCTTGCTTAGGATCTGACACTGAATGACAAAGTCTTCTCATACCTGGGTCTCTAGAGCTCTTCTCTTCCCTGTTAAGGGACTGAAATGCTCAGAGATGTGATCCTCTTGTTTCTTCTTGGAACTTTAATATACCACCTGATAACTCCTGTCTAGTCCAAGCTAGCCATTGAAGCCCCTCTCTATAATCAGCGCAGAAACACAGACTCCACCAAGGTGTGGTTAACCTCAAGAGCTACTGCTTAATACAGTACAGTACAGTCACCTCTGAAGGCAACTTTTCTCTGTCCACTGACTATTGAGAGTTTATTCACCCCCCTCAAACTATGCTTTGACTTTAAAGGTGGAGGTGAATCACACTTTTTCTTTTGTTTCTGTGTTCAAATCAAAAGCTGGGAACTGCAACACATTGCTACACACAGAGAATCTTGTAAACAGAAATACATTACAAGGATGGGAGAAGCCATCAAATAATTGTTATATAAATTACTGCCATCAAATAAATTTTATATAAAGAGATGTTTCATGCTCTTAAAAAGGTTCATTTAAGAGCATTAGCAAATAATGACCCTGGTAGAGCACTATAGCTTCAGGTCTGGCAAGACCTGGGTAATCATAAAACCACCAGATACAAAAGAATGAAGAATTAGTGACTGAAATATTTCTCTTTACTTCAGCTTAATGACTAAAAAGTAATATATCTACACTTGTCTTATGTGTTTTCTTCTTTAAGGAAAACATAACTGAATTGTATACTTCAGTATTGTCATGCTTCAATTCCCCAAAAATGGAAAAATAAAAGGAAAAAAGAGGATTTTTTTTGTTTTTTTAGACAAGTGGGAAGTTAAAAAGTTTACTGGTGGAAGTCTCCATGACCAGCGGAAAAGTTTGATCCAGTACAACTGGAATTTTAAATATTTTAGTGTCTCAGATCAGATGTTTAAGTCTGATGTGTGACAACAGAAATCTAGGTATAGGAGAAATTTCTGCATTTTCAGAAGTAACCTATAATGTTATGCAACCTTTTTTATTTCTCACTTTTAGGTATCTTAAGTGAGAATGACTAAACACATTCCTTTCCGAGTCAAAAAGGAAGGTATCCATTTAAATGATAAACCCCTTTCATTTTGCTGAACTGTTTCAGATTCATTGCCTACACTACATTGTCCCCCATGTCCCAGTTTATTCAAGATCCATTCACTCTCAAGATAGCCCCAAGCCACTAAAACTGGTCAGCACATTGCTTGCAAAATAAATCCTTTGCTATTTTCTCAAACACATTTGTCTCCTTAGCCCTGAAACTGTTCTTATCCAAATCAATACTGGTATCAGGATAATTAAAATCTACCATGTTTAAAGTTTTGGCATTCTTGCAGGCCTCTCTTATCTGTTAAACCATTCGCTGACAGACTTTGCTTAGTGCCCTTGAAATCTCCAGCTATATTTCAAAATTATCTCAGGACCATAGTGTGCTGTTTCATTTTAAAACTTCCTAACTTAGCTAAAACATTTTGATAATTGATTAATCTTTTTCTCCCTTTCTTACACTGACAATCATCTTTTGTTGCCCATATCTGTCCCAAAATTTTAATTTTCTAGTAATTTTCCAATTACTAATGTCATGATTGCATTAATCCATTGTTAAAGTTTTATGGAAATGTATTTCTGGCTCAGAAATGTTGACATGCCATCTTGTTACATTTACAGAGACAACAGTTTAACACTTACTGAAATCCTTGTTTGCAAGGTACAACAGACAAAACAGTCCTACATGGACAAGATACTGAATGTTTGGGTTCTTTTAAAAAATTCCATGGTATTTACTGACTTGAAACATGTTAACAGTTTTATTGACTTGAGATTATTAATATGCCAGAAGGTAGATACCTGATTAAATATCTTGCTGACTTGGCATCTCAGTTCTTGTGCAAAGGGACTTAGCTTTAACTAGTACAATGTCTACTGTCAAAGACTGACATGTCAAGAGCTCCAGCTTTAAGAAATAAAACAGTCTACATGTTGGGATCTAGACAGTTTTCCTATAAAATTGTCTTTTTTCACTTTGCTAATCTGAAAACTGGCCCAGGTAATTTTCTATATTAGCAGGAAAAAAGAAAAATCAATACATGATTATAAAATTGTATTTCTTATCTTCTAGTGCTTGCATTATCAGTAAAAAAAATCAAGCTATCACAAGCCATCCAACCTTCACAAGGTGAATTTGCAGTATAGTAGTTGTATCTGTGCTATTTTTTATTATAGAACTGCTGCATGTACCTTTTAATTTGGTTGTCAGGGGAGACAGGAAGCAATAATTAAGGCTAAAAGATGGGGTACGGAAGCTTTATTAAAGGATATATTGAAGATGGGAATTTGATCTGAGAATTAGATTATGATTAGAGTTGTTAATGCAGCTGTGCCACTCTTGAGTGACAGAGCAGCAGATGAACTGAGCAGGCAATTATAACTACAGGAGTCTCCCTAATCTTTACAATCCTAACCTCACAGTCACATCCATTTAAATTAATTTTCATGAAGGCTGCAAATTTACAGCTTCACCAGATTGGAAATTTGTTTGTTTATTATCCACAGGAAATATTTTTAGGGAAGTAAATAGCACTGAAAGCCATCTTGTCTTTCTGCTTGTCTTTTTAACTTGCAGAATTAATAATATGAGATTAATCTGAAGGCTGCTGCCTTTATGAAAACTGATTGATTCTCAGCAGCCCAGCGCTATTATGATTATCGGTGGGAAGGTCAAAGGGAAGGCATGTAAAAGTCATAGCTGATTCATGAGTTCCCTATATTAAGCAGAAAATAAATAAAAGAGACTTATATTGGTCAGCATTATAAGTGTGGAATCACTCTACCTTGCATTAGTGAAACCGAAATTGTAGGAAAAGGATTTTAAACAACTTTGGACATAGTTATTTAAAGATGCCTGCTGAGGAGAGATAGCAACAGTTCATTACTATGCATACTGAAAAACTATTTTAAGGAGTTTTTTGCTGCACAAAGATTAATTTACCACTACGTTTTTCCTTCTTCACAACTAATATAAATAATGGTTGTGGCTTAAATTGGCATTATATTTTGATAGCCTACTTTTGAATATACAAAAGAATATGCTACAGAACTGTTCAGAAACTTGGAAATGGAAACCAAAAAAAAACAAGCCAGTACTTTTCTGTTTGAGTTTTATTTTGCAATGTCAATCATAAATGGAATGAAGTATAAACAGTTGGAAACCAAGCATTGTTTTTGCAAAATGTTAAGCAGATAGGTGTGGCAAGGAAAACAAAACCTTAACTTGTAAGAATCAGCGACAGAAGAATATTTATCTAGTGGCTGTCATTCCAAAAATCTGGAAGATAATTCCAGAAAATTATCATCTGTAGTTGCCAGATCAACAAAATATTTAAACACCTGCCCTAAAGCATGTAAAAACATTCATCCAAGAACAGTCAATAGTTATTTCTAATCTTCCCAAATACTGCAGTGTGTGCTACCGCCCCATCTTAATTCCCTGACAGGATAAGACTCAATCATATATCATCTTCATTGCTGACTTGGTTTCCTTTGGAGGGAAACTTGGGTCAGCACACTGACAGGACATTGTGATACATGTTTACTATGTCTCTGCTCTGGTTATCTCAGCAACCAGGTCATGTAAAATACCAGAATTTAGTTATAATCACGGTGAATTCATGAATTTAAAAGCTGAAAGGCTGTTCAGTCAGCTTACTTCTCACAGAACATACTTACAAGTTCAAAGTTAGCTACATTCACAACTGGCTGAGGTGAGAATCTCAAGTTTAATCTAATGTAGTTTTAGTTGCATTTCTAGAAAATAATTGACTATAAAGTACATCTCTGTATTTTGATGTTGAACAGAAAAACATTTATTTTCCTATGAATTTGGAAATTTCATTCAGGTGCAGTTTTATATTCAGATAGATCATTTACATTCTTTTAAATAATAGTACTACTTAAACCTACAATAGGAACAATATTGATAGTACATCCTAATAGTTTTGTTCAATAACAATATTTTAAGTCACTCCTATTCTCAGTTGATCTGAGATGGGAGAGTAGCTGCTACTGAAACAGGATACTTAATAAAAACAGCTGATATAGGAATGGTTCCTGCAAAGAAGCCATGGTGAAATATATATTAAAAAATATGAAAAATGGTGCTGGAATTAGACAAGCAAAACATATGAACAGTTGGAAGCACTGGAATTCCTTTTGTTATGACATAAATTCATTTTTCAAGAAGATTAATATATTTGAGACTTGTACTTTTTCAAGATATGGACTTATTTAAAGAAATGTCAAATAATTGCTGTCATATTTGGATTATTTACATAGCAAGACAGCTTGCATTTCTTGATCCTCACTTTTCTGGGTCAAGGCTTCAAGAACAACATCTAGTGTATTTTCTCAGATGCTCTGCTTCGGTAGAAAGCTCCAGCATTCAACTACTTTTGACTCAGAATCCATGTGGCATAACAGAAATATGCCAAAGTGGAAGCACAAAAAAGAAAAATTTGAATATCTAAAAGCTTTACTAACTTCTAAATACACAACTTTTTTTTCTTTTTGCAGAAAAAGATATGTTAATTGACCCAAAATATCGCGGCAAAAATCAAACAGAGAATTCATGTAACCTGAATAAAGAAAGACCATGTTTGTCCTTCTTAATTTTTGAGGAAGGGTCATACAAAAACAATTTTGGCAATTTATTTTAAGCAATTGCTTCACTTATTGCTGTTGGTGACTGATAATCTGAAAACATTCATCATGTTTCACAATGGCAAGTGAAAATTGGTATGCACAAATGTTTGTAAAAAAAAATCTGCAAAAACTCTGCTCCTGTTATTTTTGTTTTCTCATCACTCTTCCTGTCTTTGATTAGCACTGTGCAATTATGACTCCTCAGTATTTCCTCATATCCGAATATTAGTTGATTAATCTTGATGATAATGGATTGAGAACTGGGTTTAAAAACTAAGTATATGAAGTATTTTATTCAAGAGGTTATGACTGATCTTTTTAAACATCCTTGACTTATTTGGTAATTACACTATTTATAGGAGCTGAGTATTTATCAGCTGTTGCTATTAAAAAGTGCAGAGTAGATGAGTGAAATTTTTTCCTTCATAAAGAATTGAATATTTTAAGTCTGAAGGTGATGGGTTTTGTGTTGAAATGTATCTTTCTTGTTTAAAGACAAGAAGCAATACTATTTAGTTGGCCAGAGTTTACGCTGTACCAGATCTCTGTGCCAAATGGAAGAGAGATACACCACCACTTCCTTGACTTTTCTGGGAGGAATTACAGCTTTACAGCATTACAGCATGCAGCATTACAGCTGCTGCATGATTTTTTGAGTGTCTCAGTGGATTTGGCACCACTGAAAGGTAAAGGAGTTCTGCTTCTCTTCCTGGACTTCAGTGAGCAGGAAGCATACGAAAGTGAGTTTTTCTTTGGGCATTTTCACCTGAATTATGGCTTCTTTGTAAGAAGGGAGAAAAGAACCTTAAAGTGTCTAGGAAACCTCATTCATATCTATTTATGTGCTAAACCATGCTTGTAGGTTGGAATTGGTCACTCCATTCTTCTTGTCTTTTTAAAAATTATAGTTTCTCAGAAGTTTTGCAAGGCCTGATTCAAATCTCATGAGTAACCGTGGGAAATCCACCCTGATAGGTTGATAAATCAGTTCAAGATATGTTAAAATGTATATCTAGCAACAACTTCATCAATTGTCATTATGCATTGCATTTTTGAAGTTTGGTATTTCTTAATACCAAATAATAGCAACTAATACTGAAATAAATATGTGGTTAGCTTATTTATGAGTTAAAACCACAAGCTTCTGAGCAGTTTTATTCTGTGCCATTGCCACCTGGTCTTTTCATTTACTATGATAAAAATCCATTGCTCACCTGCTTGAAATATGGTGAAGATTTCTCAGCATCAGCCATAAGATGCAATGGAAAGGTCAAAACACTGTCAGATGTTTAAATCCATGCTGATTTTATTTTATAATTATATGATCTCATACTGGCATCATCAAAAAAAAAAAAAAAGTAGGTCAATATCTTGCTTTTGAGCTTGTAATCAGTAGTTCCTATAGACAGCCTCATCTCAAAAAAACCCAGAAACTTTTCGATTTAGATCTGGAGACAGACCTACACCCATTATCAGGGGGACAATTTCTCTTAATAAAGGAAGGCAAAATTATCATTTGTGTTACCTGAAAGTTGTTCTTTGTTAGGATACATGTAGGTTACTGCTCAGTTAAGCACCTCTGGTTTACTGTGCCTTGCCACTCAATCCATGGAAACTGCATGTTTCTTCAATGAAACTGAATAATTTAAATCCATTTTTAAAGATGCTAGGCATTTAGGTGCTTTTGAAAGTGCAACTAGGTAAATATTTTTTTTATCTCCCTCCCAAAGCTTTCTGAAAGCAGGGAATAGATATATTGATTAGTATAGGTGAAATAGCCAGGGTAAAGTCCAACTGATCACATCACCAGTTGCTCCTTACCTTCTTTTAGACCCTCTCTGCACACTTTCAATCACCCAATGATCAACTGCAGATCTTCAAAGCACCTGGTTTAACCTCTGTGTTTAATTTGAGAGAGAGAAACTGCATCAAAACTTAGTAGTATTTTAAGTGTGCAAAACCTCTAGGAAAGACTTCCAAAGTAAACTTTCAGTAAGTGCATAAAATGCTGTCCAACAACAAGCTTCATTCTCATGGCATGATTAATTTATTGCTTATGATAGATCTTCAGGGGGAAAAAAATGCCTTTTGTATTTTTTCAAGCTCAGCAGCAATGAGAGAACCTGATCTGAACCAGGGATTTACAGATAATACTGAGACAAGGAAAGATACAAACAGAAATGAAGTAGCAATAGTAACTTTGAAAATCTCTGGAGGCATTTAAGAGGAAGAAAAAGTGTCATATTATGACTTAAAAGAGCCTGTGAGATTATGATGGTTACTATGGTCAGTATTTAAAAGTAACCAGAAACTGTGTGGCATGTGAGATTTATAGCTGCATATATATTTCTGTCTTTACAGTAAAGCATAGCTCATGAGAACACAATTATGCCACCTTTTTTTTTTTCTGTTAAGCTAAACCAGTATTTTTATTTTAGTTTTCTATGGTAACTGAATTGTGCTACCTTGCAGGAAAGCTGTAGTATATCTTAAAGTTATACACATTTCTGTATAAATATAGAGAGATTCTTCACCAGATGTTACAGCTCAAATAATATCCTCACACTCAGCATCACACAGGTATTGCATGCATTTCTAGAAAGTAAATTGTTTGTATATTTTTTTCTTCAGAAAAGAAGAGGTTCGGTGTGTTTGAGAGATGTAAATCAAAGCAGACATATCTTAAAAAGTCACAGTAATAATAATAAAGAATATAATAACTGTTTACAACTAAGTGAATAACCTATTCAGTAGAAAGGAGTGAATCATGAAGCTCAGTAATGCCAGGGTAAACAGGGTTTCACACAGATTATGAAATATCTGCAATAAATTCAAGTAATTATGCTATTAACCAGTTCCTCATCTATTGAATTAATTAAACTTTGTGTTCATTTCATAACCTCTTCAGACACCCTCAGTTACTTCAGATTTAATCCTCTTTGAACCTTTCTATATTTAGTTTACTGAAGATTCACTAAGACCAATCACTCAGTGCCATAAGAATGAAATTGTTTTCTCATTTTATTATATTATTCTTTTCCAACGCATGCCACCTCTTTTTTTGCACCCTGGGTTATGAAATCAAACAACCTGTGTTAAAATCTCCTAATGGTCTCTAAATGGGAAATGCTACTCCATACTTATAAGAGGCTTGTCACATGGCAATATATTGACATTGCTTTGTTTTTTCATTTTATTTTAAGTGCTGTGTCACCTTCTTGCCTACTATTTCCTAAGATGAATCTCAGTAGTACAGTTAATTGGAATTAAAAAAAAATAAAATGTTCCTTCTCTTCTAAAAGGCAACAAAGTGTATATTTTTCCCAATATTTTACTGTCAATACAGCTTGCTAAGACTTTGAGTAGCTAAAGAAAAGTTGCACAACTAAAGAAGACTTGTGTATCTGTTTATACTAGATGGAATCAAGTTTATTTAGATGCCTGACTTTCAGCACTCAGGTTTCCACTTGTCAGTACTGGCAAAAGAAGTAAACATATCACTGTGTCTAGCCTTAAAAAAAAATTATTACTATACATTATCTGAAGGCAAACAAAGAAACTATCAAGTAACTGACTTCTATCTCTTTGCTGTCTTGACATCTTATGGCATTATTCACTCCTATTGCTGCTCTACCTGAGGAGAAGAATTGGTGCTCCTTATGTTGGGATAAATGGGCTTGTGACAGGAAAACTGCAAAATCTGTCTTTTTCCAGAAGAGGGAGTAATTGTCTCTGCATCTTTTGCAACAACGGGTCAACTGCTGCTAAGCACCTATTCATAAGCTTCTTGTGTTGGAAGTAAGGCTAGGCATTCCGCACAACTTGGTATGTTGCATAATTACTCTTATTTGGGAGGAAAGGTTGGAGCTATAAAATAAAAAATTCACATACTGGAAATTAATAAGCAAGGAACTGAATCTGATACTGAGTTTCTAAATGCAAATAAGTCATATTATATTGTTCTAAACAAGGAAATTAATACTTCATTGAACAAAATCTTTTTCTATGTCCTCAAGTCTATGTTTACTCAGTAATGTGCTAATATCATGCACAAACATTAAGTGTTGCTGAATAAGAATAGTAAGCTGATGGCCTTGGAAACTGATTTGTAACAATTCTGCATTTCTAAGTTACACAAGAGTAAAGAAGATACCTTAAATTTACTGAAATGAGAAGGATGTTTTATTTGCCTTGCTGTAATTCAGAAATGGCTGAATGAATGCTGGAACAAAATTCAAAGGCTTTCAAAAAGTCATGGATTATTAAAAAAGTAAGGGAGAAAAATATAAAGACTTCAGAGAATTTTAACAATTGCTGGCAAGGGCTTTAATGTTCTCAGTATTCCAAAGACAATAATCTCCCTCCAAAAGCATACTATTTAGATGACCAGAGAGATTACAAAATTCTAAGTTAAGTTCTTCACATCAAGTTCTAAGTAAATTGACCGGAAATATTTATTAAGCATATTTTAATTTCAGTTTATGAAGACCAAATTTTGTCTTGATAATTTAATAATTTTGCCTAAATTTGTGTCAGGAAAGATTTACTAAATGTGAGATAGAAATTTTAATTAAATGCAAAATTGGTAGCGTCTGATGTTCATATGCTGTCTTGCATTTCCTTTTCTAAATACTTCCCCCCTCACCCAGACATGAAGGAAAATTTTTTATGTTGTCAGAAACTATTTCCTGACAACTTTTAAATCCCATCTTTACCATATGTTGCCTTGCCTGTGTTTATTTATTTATTTACTGTTATTTATTTATTTACTTATTTATTAATTTATTTAATGTGATTATAAGTTCCTGCAGGCTTTAGTTAAACTCATGGCATGCTGTCTATTAATTTATTGGATTCCAATTCTGGTCATTTTTACTGCTAAATATATTGAAATTCTAGAGAAGGGCAAAGTGGGCAACAAACACTGACCAACAGCAAAGAATTTTTTCTGTTTCTGACCTCTGTATGATCTGAAAAGACACAAACACAATGCGACTCCCATTTTGCTACAATTTGGGGTGTCTGTTGCAACTTTTGTCTAAAGATTATATTGAAAGTGTAACTTCTGACAGCCCTAAGAAAATAGGATCACAATGTGCTGGTTAGCCTGTGATGTTTTCCCACTGGAAAAGGTTGCTACCTGCTTTGGAAGCAGCCATAAAGTTGCATATTAAGCAAGAGCGAGACATAGCGTAGGAATACAAAGTTCTAAAAAAAGTGCTGCTTTGCACTATAGCACAAATGGTGAGTTAACACCACTGAACTTCATTAGGCGCATAGTATCTTTTTTCAATATAAGAGAAAAATCTGTAAATTATGGGGTTTTCTTGTGTATAACTATGTCTAAGTAATTTTGATAAAGTAGGCACTTGACAAATCAATCTTTTTTCTTTTTTGCTAAGGAATTCTGTATCTAGATGACACATCAGGGTCTTCAAATCACCAAATTGCAACAGCACTTTAATCAGTGAGCTCTTCAAGGAGACTGAGTATCCAGGCAACCATGCAGAACAGTAGCAGCAAAGGAAATTGCTCAGCTCTGTAGCTGGCTAGAAGAAACCTTTGGAAAGTTGGAATTAATGTAAAATAAAAATCAAACTGCAGCTTTGCAGATCTGACTATCTGTAACCAAGGGACTGCCTGAGGTGCATGGACCTCTGCTGGAAGGAGTAATGTTCATTTCTGCTCGGGCTTCTTTCAGAACATATAAGGTACACTTTCTCTTGTTGTCACTCAGCACTTCTGAACTCAGATCTCTTTTCTCCCTTGTCTTTATCCTGTACAAATGCTGGAGCTGAGACCTGTGGCTTACCACTAAGGTCTGTATTTTCAACCAAATTTAGGCAATTCCCTCAAAGGTTAATGGTTGTTACGAAATTCACAGCCATGCTTGCCTTTAGTAATGTCTCTTCATGATGACCACAGTGAACAGTATTTCACACATATACCAACCAAGCATTTAGAAATATCTAATTTCACAGTTCTTTTCCTCTATGGAAAAGAAAAATTGCTCTGAGCTTGTTACTTCTGTTAGATTTCCAACAGTGACAACAACAGAACTATTTCACATTTACTTGAATATTATTTAGAGAAAGATTTAGTCCACAAGACCTGAGAAATTGTCTCAGAATCTATGCTGATGGATTAGGCCCATAAGTAGAATATAACCCCTCTATATCACAGGAAAGTATTCCTTAATAAAATGGTGTTCTTTAAAGCTTTGTTGGGAAGTAGGATACTCTGTCAAAATATTTCTGCTGATATAAGTCTCTTGTCAGTAGCACTGTAAAATAAAATCTTTTCTTCTCCTAGGTGACTTTCTGACCTAGTGAATTTTCTTATGAAATCTTCAGTAACGCAAGACACAAGAACTGATATAATAAATGGAATTACGCTTATTTTTAAAATCACTAAATATATCATGCATTTGTTCTGTGTTCACAAGGGAAATATTGATTTGACATAACACAAGCTGTAGATCTGTAAAGTCTTGGAAGTGGTGACTAAAAATATGCACTGCAGCGAACTGATTTCCCTTGCTTGGTAACTTTTGCGGCTTTTTCAGAAGTAAGATACTAAGATACAAGCAATCATTCCAGTGGCAGACACCTCCAGATGATCAGTTTATGCCTGAACTCAGCTGGAGGACCATTCAGGTCCTAAGCCTGGAATATTTGTATTGTCTATGTTAAGGAGGTCTCAGCCATCTCTTCTGTTGGTTCTTAAAATGAACAAAGAAGAGCAGAAGTAGCTGAAGAGTACTCAGGTATGACAGAAATATGCTTCAAAAAGAGGATGAAACTGGTGGTGTGCCAGAACCACTTAGACAAGCTTGTTTGTAAACCAGGAAGAAATCATGGCAGAGAGCCCCTGTGCTGTAAAGAATAAAGTTAAAGGATGCAGTTAGCAATACCTTGAGTAAGGAGAGGCAAACAAGCTCAAGGGTGAGTGCACCGGGCGGAAGTGCCGTTGAGAAAAGTCCATGAAGGAGGGGGCAAAGCACCATCCTCTGTGTCAGTCACACTCTGAGGGACCTACATGTATTGAGTGGCACTCGAAAGGCATGCATTGTCCTCCTGATCTCTTCTGTGTTCTTCATGCTTCATTCTCTATTTATCAAATTTAGACGAGGCAGTGGGCTTACCAATTCACGCCTCCAAACTTGCTAGAGGTATTGAACAGTATTGTGTCCAGAGCCTTCCTCTTCCAGCTGAAATAGAGAACTACACACACAGCTGCCTCATCTCTAAACAGAGCATCTATAAATAATACGATTATAGGACTGACAATAACAGAGCTTCCATCTCTATGCCAAGTGGGAGTGGGTGCTGTCAAGATTTCGGAGAATAATTCTACCCTTTACGGAAAGGCATGAGCTCTTCCTTATTAGTTTTCATCATCAAAGATGTTTCAACATGAAAAAATTCTTATTTCACTGTTGTATTATTTTAGGGCCTAAAGTGATCTTAATGACAGTCTATAGTCTAAGATGTTAAGGAAACTCCACTCTTCAGGGATGTGGTGGTGGCAAATTGCACTGTTCTATAAAAAACATCAGGGCTTTTGCTTTTCTACATAATGAAAAGACAAGCTGTAGACTGATACAGTTATGTGGATTCTTTCAAAGGGAACACATCTATTGTACATCTGTTGTTCTGTATGAGAAAATTTTTCCGTATGATGTACAGTATCTTATATTACAATATAACATACAAGAACTCCAATAGCTGGAGGTAGGATGCTTTGGTAGGTATTATTCTGAATTCAAACAGAAGAATAGATTAGCAAAATGTTTAAATAAATAACATGCTTCTGTAAGAAGACTGAAAATATGTTAGCAGTTGAAAGAAACAAATTGCAGGACTATGGTCTAATCCAAAGCATTTTTATATAGCTATTGGTAAAATTCTCATCTGCTTCTTCATATAAAAATGTTCAAAAGTGCCAAAATTATTGACAAGATAAAGTCTTTCTTAAAAGAATTGAACTTCTTCTACACAATAAAGAAATAAATGGTTATCAGTTTTCTTACATATTTGCAAAAATTAAAAAATGAGTACATTTAGACAGTTAAATTTATTTTTGCAAATTTGTTTGCATTAGAAAGATTTCTAGAAATTATTGTAATTTCTTATCTTGCAGAATGTACTAAATACAGATTGCTTGTGTGCTTTCTACAGGTTGCTCATTTATTTTCTATAATAAGAAATAACTGTGTATAATGGCTGAAATGGCTGAAGAATGTGCTTTGCTAATGCTGCTGTTGGTCTCTTTCTGATTTCACCTCATGTTTTGCTGTATCTGGAGTTCAGTCTGTGAGGTATCCATTTTTTCTTTTCCCTAGTCCTATCAAACATATTTTTGGAACAACTGAAACATTAGCTCATTATTTCCCTGTACTATTTAACACATTGTTGCACACACACACACACACACACACACCCCCGCAATATTTCAAGTATTTTAACTTGCACTGAAGTAATTTTCATTCTTAAAACAGTGGTGTCATTCAGCCCAGGACTAGTTAGCAACAGATCAATCAGCCATTAGGCACTTCAGGATTGAAAGGTGTCTTCTTGTGAGAGAGGTGTCAGTGTTAAATCATTAATTCTGTGCATCAGAATTAAAGAATTAAAAGAGCTGATTCTGTCATTCTTACATTCTAGCACTTCAGCAGCATTTAATGGCAGAAATCTGCTATGCTATTTATTAGCTCCAGTAACCTGGGGGCTCTTTTTCATTTTAGTCAGCAAGCTGTGAATCACTTACCGGGCATCTGACATGTACTGCAGGACTTCAGGGATTTAAGACAAATTAGACTCAGCTATTAGAGTCTCATCTTAGAATCTGCATTTGTTTATAGGCTACTTAGCAGCTATGAGTAGAGATTTACAAACTGAAAGTTATTTTACATGTACATAAAGCACAAATTTATCAAAATAGACTGGTTAATGAAGTTAGCTTCTGGAATTACTCTAACTTCTGAAAGGCAAAGCCTCCTTAATTGTGATAATGAGATACTTGATGAGAGTCAGGGTGCTTCTTGAGGCACAAGCGTTTTAATATCATGAGTATGTTTGCTGGAGTGCTGTGATGTTCAAGCATAAAGAGAATCTTAAGATATTTTCTGTTTGCTTTTGCCTTGCACTGCACAGAATTTCTTCCTTACAGCAATACTTAGGACTGCAAAAGGCCTAGGCTCTGCAAGGGAGTTCATTGATGAGCTTGTAGATACCAACATACTAACAAATACTTTTTTTTTTTTATTTCACCATTTTATATTTAAGAGCTGCAAAGAAGCAAAGTTTTTGGTTTTGAAAGTTTATTTTTTAATTAAATTTCTTATGAAAATGATAATGCTTTAAATGAACAAATAAAAATTAACCTGAATGTTATGTTTGCCTCCGTCAAACTTCTTTATTTCATAGGGTTATCAATGGATTCAGAGAGGGATCTTCTCAGGAGTTATGAGTTACTTCATAGCTGATCACTCCATGGTGTCTGCCAGGGACAGGCAGTGTTTGAAACTTGCAGAGTAGGTGCTCCTAGACATGATAATAGTAGCTTTGTGGCAACTGGAATTCCTACTTATACACAGTACAAAGCTTTGGATTAAAATCATTCAATACGACTTCAAAATGGCAAATTCTCTAACTACAGTGTTTCTTGTATAAAGGCATGTGAAAAAAGATAAACACTGAAAATTTTAATTATACTAAGCACACAGAAACTTGGCAACGAACATGATTTTCCAAATATAATTACTACTATGTATATTAAAATTCTGCCTAAGAACCATCATAAAAGATATGCTTCTTTTGCTAATAACCCCTAACAGCGGACATTTGCTACTTCACTTACCTTCAAAGGCAAGTGTCAAATAAAACATAACAGAAGAGCTAAAGGCAGAAATTATACAAACAAACTTTGAAAATAGAATCTCACCAGTGTAAGTATGACTGCAGCTTCTGCAGGATATACCTGCTATGCCTTTTTTTTTCTAGCACTATTCGCTTATATTAGAAATAACAGAAGTCCTGGTGTTCTGAGGTATGTGACAACAAGGAGATGTAAGGAACATTACTGTAGCTGTAGTCACATTTCAGGCTGATAACCATGACTGAGAAATAATGCTAGAAGCCATGCAGAAATAGCAGATAAACAGCAGAAACAGACATAAATGTCAAGCTTTGCATTTTCATTTTGGTGCATAAAGAACAGTAATCATTCAGTGTCCTAGTGACAAGATTTATTGCATATACTGTAGGCCACCTAAAATGGTTTGGGGTTGCAGTATTTAGAGAAATAGCAAATGAGAGATCTTAAGTGTATAAGTAAAGGAGATGAGAGATTGGATTTTGATTAGACATTGGGAAATAATTTCTGGCTTTAAGAACGGATGAGTGCTGAGATACATTCTGTGTATAGACTGTACAAGGTCTCTCACTGGGTATATCTGACAGCAGGTTAGAGAAATATCTAGAAAGAATTGCTTAGGGAAAGCTGAAGATTCTGTTAGGGGCAAGGTGGACGGCTTAAATGATACTGCCAGGTTTAGTCCATGAATGATTTTAGGATGTGACAGTCAAAAAGCTGACAAAGGGAATTTTTTGTCTTTGTGCACAATTTATGGACATGTTACATTAGTGTTTTTCTAAGTCTGTTTTGAAAATATTCCTGGTCATTGTGAACCATTGTGTAATCCTGGTTTATGGATACAATTAGAAAACATTTATAGTGGTAGCAGAACCATAGAAACATAGAATGGTTATGGTTGGAAGGGACCTTAAGATCACCCAGTTAAAACTCTCCTGCCATGGGCAGGGACACCTCACACTAAACCATGTCATCCAAGGCTCTGTCCAACCTGGTCTTGAACACCGCCAGCGATGGAGCATTCACAACTTCCCTGGGCAACCTATTCCAGTGCCTCACCACCCTCACAGTAAAGAACTTCCTCCTTATATCCAAACTTCTCCTGTTTAAGTTTGAACCCGTTATCCTTTGTCCTACTAGGACAGACAGGACTAAGGATTTAAGCCTCATGATGGCATATACCACTCATTTTACCAAGCAAATATGTTCCTATTCAATGAATTCTGTGTCTCTGTCATTGAATGTGCTGTCCACTGCTCATTTTATGGGCAGTTTGGAAGATTCACTCTTATTAATAAACCCCAAACATATATCAAAAAGGAGATAATTTTCTCAGTTGTAAAATCTTTCTTTCTCATTCAGAGCTTTCACAGATTTACAACCCATGAATTTCAGTTCATGTTCCAACATCTCAAAGCAAAACTTAGTTGAACTGCCAGATGTCACAAGCCTTCATAACAAATTATTTTGATTCTGACCCATAAATTGGCCAGCTCATTCCAAATATTCGTCATGCATATGAAATTTCTTGGAAAACTGATCAGAGATTTGAGTTTCTCATGAAAATGTAAAGTAGAAATTACACAAAGCTATTTTGCACGTCTCTTTTGTGACAATCTTCTGATATTACCCAAAAGCATCACCAAAAAAATTCTTAGGTCCAATCTGACTCTGGGTTTTGGGGAGAAAAGTATAAATAATTCAAGCAGCTCCTTCGAAAAGTTGTACTGACTTCACGTCCATTTAAGTGAGACCAAAATCATATTGTTCAGCATTGTCACATATTAAAACATGGAAGTAAGACAACTAATTGTGAAGACAATTATCACTGGTAATATACAATCATAGCGCATACAACTCATATACAATAACCATTGTAAATTGCTCTTTGTTCTACTGCAGGGAAGAAGACCCAATAAGATTTTACTACAGCTGAAGTGCTCCGCTGTAGCTAACACACAACAAGATAATGACCTTTGTATGGTGAGTCCCTCTGACCTGAACTTTCTCTACCTAGGTGTGTATTTAAAGCCTACCAGATTGAACCTTGCCACCTGTCACCATAGATATGTCATCACAGTTAAAACAGATAGAATTGTATGGTATGTATAGCCATTTGATGAACTACAACAAAGGAAGTTGATACTCATGCCAGTGGCAAGCTTCTGTTGAATGCTTATAAACGGTAGAGCTGCTTCAGATAACATTAACCACATCAAATGCAAGGTCCTACACCTGGGTCAGAGCATTCCCAGGCACAGCTACAGGTTGGGCAGAGAAGAGATTCAGAGCAGCCCTGCGGAGAAGGACTTGGGGGTGCTGGTCA
>WYDI02034413.1:0-22656 GCA_009867235.2 Psittacus erithacus
TCGCCTTAGAATTAGCATTTTCATATGCCAGCATTCGGAGCATCTGTTTTTTCAGTTCATCACTCAAGTCCACAGCCTGGTCCAAGGCCTCAACCAGCCAATTGATAAACCCACTGTAGGGCTCCTGCCTACCCTGCTTTACTGATGTAAACGCAGGCTCCTTTTTCTCAGAAGGTATCAAAAACAGCGCTTGCTTGGCTGCATCGGCCGTTGCATTATGCATCACCGCTGGGTAAGGCAACTGCACGTTTGTCTCTCAGTAGGGCCCACGCCCTAGGAGCTGATCAGCCGTGATGGCATATAAAGGGTCCCCCACCTGGCAGGGTGTAGGAAAATAACTGAGGTTGGGAAAAAATGAACAAATATGGTTTTACAAAGCTCAGCTCAGAGACTGTATTGTCAGAGCAACCTTGAGATAAGACACAGATGCTGCTCCTAGGGCAATATCCTTGAAATGGGAAGTAGAGTGGTACGGAAGTACCATGGCTCATTCCTGTTATCAGGAAGGAAGAACTGCCCGGATGCTGTCAAAAGAGATGGATCGTAGCTACTGCATCAGCAATGATGGCGAGAACGTGTCCTGCAGCTGAACTTTGCTTCATTATAATATTAAAACACACACCTACCTCAAGAGAGACCCCTGCCCAGGCTGCGACCACCCCTCACTGAGCTTACGCTCTGAAATTCTTCTAGCCTGTACCCTGAAATCGAAGTGAGGAAAATTTACACCAATCCTAACAAAGGTATGAAAGGCATTTATGACTAGAGTAACTCAAGCTCCACCTAAAAGTAAAGAAATAGTATAAATTGGAGAAATAGAAGAGGGATATGGTGGGAGAAGCCCTCCATCAAAACATCTGGGATCAGTCGACGGGCTGGATCTCTCTTCTCCCCCCCCATAGGGACGCCTATTGGGTAAGAGCTCTGTGTTATGCACATTTAATTACTAACATCTTGCTAGCTATTTAGTATTATCACTGATCAGTTTTAATTCTAACCAAATCTGTTTTCATAGTCAGTCACTATCACTGGCTATCTTGAACCTGTATCCTGTCACAAGTATATGTAATAAATTTCTTATATATAAGTTTCCGGAAACTTTTAAGGGATTTGGCTTAACGTGCTGCTTGTGAGGTTCCTGCACAGGTTAAACGAACACCCTCCGACTTTGTGAGCTACCCAAAGAGGGGGTGGGCGGGTCGGATACAAGGGTCTCATCTTTCCTGGGAAATGAGTAGACCGGTCTTCCTAACCTTTACCAGCATGGTGCTGCTCATAGAGTCCCTGAATAGGTTGGGTGAACACCCTCCAACTTTGTGGGCTGCCCAGGGAGGGCAGGCAGATTGGATACAAGGGTGTCATCCTTCTTGGGAAGCTGGTAGACTACCTGGTATCTTAACGTGACACTGGGTAAGGTGACCACCCTTTGGACTTGTCTCTCCCGCTCATGCTCCCACAGAATATACTGAGTCGGGGTGAGTAGGAGAGGAGCAATGGTAGTACAATCATTCGGGCATAAAAGGTCTGCACTGAAAATATATTGGATAATGTGCTTCGCTGGCTCGGAGTGGAGACCATACTGACTGACCGTCGTTCGTGCCTGCTGCAGCAGTTTTCACTCAAACAGCTTCCATTCTCCAACCCCGAGCCCACACCCCCCAGGGTGAATTTGCACTGGCATAGCTATGGCAGAGGCTGCTTGCCAGTCTCCTTCGAGTATGGCATCTCTTATCACTCCGGACCATGGTGAGTGCGGTTGTGTTGGCTTTAAAAACACATCTTCAGATGTGGTAACACACGTCTCCCATGTGCACAAATGACTTCCAATGATCTGTTTCTTCGTTCTTAGCTGTCAGTTTGTCAAACTGGGCTGACAGCTTCTGGATAGCTGAATCAGTTCCCTTATACAACTGAGGTGGATCCCGTCCCGCTCGGTGATCTTTGGGTAACCGCTGGGGGGAGTCATCTTCCGACTCTGATTCAGAGGAGGAGGCAGGATTACTGCAGTCTGCCTTGCGCCCACCTCTGGGCCAGCGGTGGTCGCCGTCCACTGGAACAGTCTGACGCGGAGTCACTACAGAAGAAGCTTCCGCACTGGAGTCAGTAACAGAGCTGGTGGTGGGCGAGTCACTTCCGGGCAGCACTTCACGGGCCGAGCCTTTTATCAGAACTTGCATGCCACAAGCAGACTTGTCAAGACTGTCCCTGAACAGCTGGGCAGTATTTGCCGACACGCCTCCAGACAGCTCTGTGGCACCCAACAGTTTCGATGCAGCCATCGCCATCATTTTTTCTGCCACCATCTGCTTCAGGTGGTTCATAACTTCTCGCCAGGTCTGGCCTAAATGTTTCACCGCTTTACTTCCCATCAAATGTCCCTTTTCTTTTGCCCAGTGGCAGAGCTCCTTGAGCCGCTTCATACCCACTTTCGTGCTTTGCTTAGAGAGGATCGTAAATAGGAGCGTGAGTGCCGCTTCTCGTTCCATATCCAAGCAAGTGGTCTTACCGTTGCGGGTCCGATCTGGTGCACTCAGTCAGATGCTGGTCCCTTCCCCTGGCTGCCGGCCCCTTCCCCCAGCTGCTTCCCACTCCGACGTCGGATGCCGGTCCCTTCCTTTGGCTGCCGGTCCCCTTCTGCATCCTGGTCCAGGCTCTCAGATTTGGGGCTCACGTTGCATCTCTTGGGTCCCTGTTCGGGCATCAGATGTAGGAGACCGGCCGGAGTCAAGACACTAACTCAATGAGTGATGGAGCTTGTTCGTTTATTGCGCAGTTTAATGCATATTTATACCCCCTCAGGCTGATCACGTGCGCCACCTGCGCGCCACCTTACATAGTGATAGGTCACCTGGATTGTGCATGCACTAGGAAATCCAGCTTCCCTTGTTAACTCTTTCCATGCTGTTTCCCACAGCCGCCAACACAAGGATGTGGAACTGTTGGAGCAAGTCCAGAGAAAGGCCATGAAGATGATCAGAGGGCTGGAGTACCCCTCCTGTGAAGACAGGCTGAGAGAGTTTGGTCTGATCAGCCTGAAAAAGAAAAAGCTCAGGGAAGACATTATTGCAGATTTTCAATAACTTAAGGGGGCCTACAAAAAATATGGAGAGAGACTTTTCAAAACGGTTGGTAGGGACAGGACAAGGGGGAATGGCTTTAAGCTGAAGGATGGTACACATAGATCAGCTATTAGGAAGAAATTTTTCACTATGAGAGTGGTGAGACCAGGTTGCCCAGAGAAGTTGTGGCTGCTCCATCCCTGGAAGTGTTCAGGACCAGGATGCACAGTAACCTTGTATAGCGGAAGGTATCCATGTATATGGCAGGGGGTTGGAGCCAGATGATCTTTAAAGTCCCCTCAAATTCTAATCATTCTGTGATTCTATGAAACCATTCTATGTTGAACTTTGAAAGTATAATTTACAAAGGACAGATAAGTTGGTTTTACTAATGTGGAGTAATATTCTGTACCACATAGCTCTCAATCTTGATATAACAATATTCCAGATTGAGAACCTGACACAGCATACTATTTTTTTCTTCCTTCTCCTGAAGCTATGCTTCCTTTTTATTGAAACAGAAATAGATACAGCTACTTTCTATAACAAAAGTACAATGGAAGGAGTAGGGATTGACCACATTTATTTTCATTATGACGGGAAGTTAAAGAATGACAAAAGTTGAAAAGTGCTCAGAAATACCACAATTAGGACACAAACACTGAAATTTTAAATGTTGCAGTAAAGCAATATTTTTGCACACCTGATTATTTTGTTCAAAGAAACTATTCATCTCTTTTAAAGGAAATTTCCAAATTTTCTTTTTTATAAATATTTTAAAATAAAACCCTTTATTTTTGTTCTGATCTTGCTAATATCTTAGCTAATAAAACAGAGAAAATATGTTCCATTTAATTACACTCTTCTCCACGGCCTCTCTGTCTAGTGCTTGGATGCCTTATTTCATAAATATAATTTGTATGATAGCTGCAAGAAACTTCTGGGAAAGGAGTTCTCCTTGGTGAAATATTTCCTCTTCAATATGTTAATATTCAGACAGTCCTTGAAGCATATTACTAAAAAAAAACCAAAGGAAACCCATAAGTGTTATACTTTCTGAAAGTTGCCTTTTCATTCCATGCCAAAATGTTAAAACAAGGTAATTGTTCTTCAGCAGTATTTTCAATTTTTGGTGTGAACAAATTGTTCCTCAACTGCTCGACTGTTAGTCATAAGGGTCTGCAAGGTTTGAGAAGACTATATATTAAATAGGCAAAAGGAACCATGTGCTGTCAGACCTCTTCTGAAGTGCCCTTTGGTAGAGTTTGTTGGGCTGTCATTTATTTAATTAAATATTCAATGGATTCTCAAATTTATAAGCCAGAAATAAAACACATTTCTTACTATGTAAGGTGTAGTGGGGTATATTATGCCCTTGGTTACCTTGTTCAGTCAAAGCTGATGTCCAGTCCAGAAATAATGCAGTTTTAGTAGCACCATTCTCTTTGTCTAAGTACTGTGGCAATTTTGACAATACACCACAGAATTAATCCTCAGCCTCTTAAATAATTTCTTGATTATTTTTTTCTGTTTAAAGCCACTCCTACTGTCATGAAGTCATTGATCGATCTGCATTTTAGAGAGCCTTATGCATACCTCTGGAAGAGCTTTTACAGGATTCTGTAGAAGGCTTACTTGACAAATCACTATCTGACAGAAGGTCATTGGCAGCAAAGTGTAGACTGATAGATATTTAGATATAGCAAGGCACTGAAATATTAAAGGAATGTGTGTGACCCATAATTTGAAAGCTGGCATTTGGAATGAAGTTCACTAATGCCTTTTCTTTTCAATGTACCATTTCAACCTGTGTCTGAGTTCACTGTTTATTAAAACCATCACTCAGTTAAATGGGAGGTAAAAAGACAGCAAGAATAAAGACAGAGAAAAGGTAGAAATGGAGGCTCTCTGAAGAATTAAAGCAATTTAATAAAACTGCTGATTTCTAAATTCTTAAAAGTTAAAGCTAGCTTTTATAAAGTTATTTAAAACACTTGAGAAAAAAAATCTCTGCTGTGTATAAGCTGCATGAAACCCAAGAAAGTTAGACCAAAACAAGTGTAAGAAATTTAAAGGTGCAGAATTATATGCTTTCTCGGTGAAATGTAAATATTTTTAAAAGCCTTTCTCACTACATGCAGTGAATCAGTAAGTTCACAGCTATGAAAAACATGTTTATGCACATCTATCTACATATCCATCTGTATATGCACACAGAACACCTACACAAACATACAAAGGCACACAGATTTTTTACTTCACAGATGGGACTGGGTCAGATAGAGTGACAGCATCACATTATGTTTTCAGGAGCTGACAGTGACACGGTCAATTTTTAACAAAAGTTATTATTATAACCAACTTTACTAACAAAGATGTTTTGTGTTCATTTAGCAGAACAAGAATGCTCAGACTGAGAATAAGGAGGAGGAAAAGGAAAAGAGGAAGACTAAGATGAGCTCTCAGTACGATCTGCAGAGAAAATGCAGTAGAATGAAGGTTTACATTGTTCTCTGAACCAAACCCCTGCTAGTGAGTGTTGTAGCCTTTTCCATCATCTTCTGGGAAAGTCATCGGACTGTAACTTGTAAAAACGTGATGTTGTGTCAAACCAGCACAAATTACTTTCCCAGAGTGAGGCACTTTCCCACATAAAAAATGCCTGCACAAAACTGCTACCTCGGAAAAACTTTTTCCTCTTATGTGTTGCTGTTAGGAACTGAGGCTCACTGTAGTTAATTCAGACAGCAATCTCAAGTCTTGCAAATGCCCTGTGACTGTACCTTTTGATATGTATAAGGAGAGGAAGGAAACTCCAGCCACCTCCATCCACATTTTCTGTGAGCAAGCTTTAGAGCCACAAAGCAAATTTATAACTAAGCAAGAACAAAGTAAGGAGAAATACAGCCCAGGTTACACCAGTGGAAATGGTCTAAAAATATTTGTCTATCAGGCAGAGCAACACGGATCCCATTCCATGCAGGGTTTTTCCCCATTTGGTGCTCACCTGTAGAGGATCACTTCAAATAAGCTATGCAGCCGTGTGTTGAGGTCAGGAGAGGATCCATCTGTGTGATAACAGAAACATCTGACTTGTGGTGGAACAAGCTTACATTCCTGCCTAAAGTCCCCTGTCACAGAAGAAGTCCTGAAACATATGTACTGAAAGTGTTGCATTAAGGCCATGGAACATGGTTTGCATGCTTAAGTGTCATTTATGATTCGTAACTCAATCAGGACCAGGGACTTTCTTTACCCCACAAAAATATGATACAAGGGTTATATGATAAAAGGAGTAACTTAAAGGGCCTGAAGCACCTGGAACCCCTGAAAGCAGAATACTTACAACAGTGCATTATGTAGAAGAGAATAGGCATGGGTAAGTTGAAGAATGTGACCCAGAATAATCTGCTCTGTCTGGACTCTGGGCATGTGACCACATCACCTAAATAAGAGCCTGCATTTCTGCACTTCTGTGCAGTCTGCTCACATGTGAAAATACCTTCTTTTTCAAAGAACCACAAGTTTTCAGAGAATGGATGCTGTTGAACACTAAGAAGCTTCTCTTTTTTTGACACAGCAAACTAGCTAGGAAAAGGTTTTTTCATGGGTCTATTAACTTGTCCTGGGTTTTAAAAATGGAATTGAATATAAATATATATATATCAGGTATTAATTTATGCAGAGAATGAAGCTGAATTAAAGCCAGCTAGTATGTAACTTACTGCCATGGGACATCACATGATCACTTATGCGTGTTTTCACACTATCATGAACCCAGGACTCACACCCATCCTTTTGTTTGTCTACTGGCCCCTAACTAAACAGGAAGTGAGAAAGGGGGCAGCATGAAAACAGTGAAGTCTGCCTTATTGTGCATGTATTAAATGCTGTTATTGCTCTTTTAGTACTAAAGTATGTTATACCTTTCCGACAGTCTGTCAAAATTTGCAGACTTGATAGCACTGATTTACAAGATATCTCACATCTGGAAACTATATAAATTATCTATGAATAAACAAGACCATACAGTCATATGTAACGAGATCCTTGGGATTACCACAATATTGTCTTTTCTCAAAATACCCATACTTCATTTTCATATTTCTGGCACTACAGTTACTAAGATTTACTACCTATGCATTCATATCAAGTATGTCTGTGGTGACAAGATCAGTCTCGAAGGTAGATAATTTTCAAGAGATAGAAAGAGAAATGTTATATAGAAATTACCCCAAGTCATAAAGTATACCTATCCTGGAATACAAAGATAGAAGTTGATTGAATAAAGCAAGGCTAGTATGAGTCCAAACTAAAATAATTACTAGATGTTTCTGAAGAGAAAGGGATGGGAAAGGGGGGAGATGGATGTAATTATTTCTTTATATATAGATATATGTATAAACACTTATCTATATATGCATATACATGCATATATGTATATGCATATGTATATGTATATATACATATATATATGTATATACATGCATATATATATACAGAGCGAGAGGGGCAAAAAAATGAAAAGTTGGAAAAGACATAAACATACACACAGTGGAAGACTTGCATCATCTCCACAGTTATGGGAATCAATTTTCTCATCATACACATAAGCAAAAAAAAAAAGTGCCATTACACATCTTGTCTTCTATACTCATTCTGAAAAGAGATGTACAAACTTAGAATATATGATATACCAAGCATAGCATGCTTGCCATGGTATTTGGACAAGGCAGCTCTTCTTGTGCCATCAGTTCACTAAAAATTTGAAGAGGCAGTTAAAGAACTAATTTTCAATGAAATATGTATGAATCGCAATTTTTGAGCTATTTGATAATTATAAAAATGTAATTTATCTTGATGATGTCAAGCATGTTCACATAGATATTCCAGTCATACGTTGGTTCATGCACTTGTGCACAGCTCATAAATCTTGATTGGCAACACCTTGTAATTAAAAACTGTAAACAACAAAACTACTTGCAACCTGTAAATTTCAAGATGTTTCTAAAATTCACAAAGATTTCACTTCACCTCTTTGGTTACAATGCCTTACAGACTAGATTTATGATGATGAGTACAGATTTTACTTCTAGAAATAGAAAAATACTAAAATAAAAACTTCAATCATTATGGTGATTCCAGTGACTGCTGGATATTATTTTGGCACTGCTATACTGAAGGTTAAACATGTATTTTAATTTTTTTTTAATTTAATATAGTCTTGTATATCAGATTCCCAAAGTCTAGAAGTGTCACAGCTTTTGCGAGTACCATGCTGTATCACCTCTTCTCTCCATTCTCAAAGGTATCATACAACCGGATAATGTTAAAAAACTACAAAAGATTTCGTACCATAACAAAACTCTTGTTGTTTGACTTCATTGGTGAGTTACTGGCATGTTCCAAGATGCCAATTACAAACATTGCAGGCAATAAATACTTTTGTCTTTTCTCTACAATATTGCGAAAGTACGTATGTAAAGAAGACTGAACTCCTGCTGGGCAAGTTAGAATCACAGAATCATAGAATAGTTAGGGTTGGAAAGGGCCTTAAGATCATTTAGTTCCAACCCCGCTGCCATGGACAGGGACACCTCACACTAAACCATGCCACTTAAGGATCTGTTCAACCTGGCCTGGAACACTGCCAGGGATGGAGAATTCACAACTTCCTTTGGCAACCCATTCCAGTGCCTCACCACCCTTATAGTAAAGAACTTCTCCCTTACATCTAACCTGAACTTCCCCTGTTTTAGTTTGAACCTGTTACACCTTGTCCTGTCACTACAGTCCCTAAAGAAGAGTCCTTCCCCAGCATTTATAAGGCCCCCTTCAGACACTGGAAGGCTGCTATGAGGTCTCTATGCAGCCTTCTCTTCTCCAGGCTGAACAACCCCAACTTTCTGAGCCTACCTTCATATGGCAGGTGCTCTAGTTCTCTGATCATCCTCATGGCCCTCCTCTGGACTTGTTCCAACACTTCCATGTCCTTTTTATGTTGAGAACACCAGAACTGTACACAATACTCCAAGTGAGATCTCACAAGAGCAGTGTAGACTGGCAGGATCACTTCCATTGACCTGCTGGTCATGCTTCTTTTCATGCAGCCCAGGATACAGTTGGCTTTCTGGGCTGCGAGCGCACACTGCTGGCTCATGTTCATTTTCTCACTGACCAGCACCCCTGTCATGGTTTAAGCCCAGCCATAAGTCAGAACCACACAGCCCGCTTGCTCACTCCCCCCTGCCTTGCCCTTACTCAGCTCCTGGAGGGATGGGGAGGAGAATCGAAAGAATACAACTCCAACAGGTTGAGATAAGAACAGTCCAGTAACTGAGGTATAACACAAACCACTGGTGCTACCACCAATAATAATAATGATAAGAGAAATAACAAGGGAATAGAATACAACCACGCACCACCCGCCGACCAATACCCAGCCCGACCGAGCAGTGGCCTCCCCCTTCCGGGTAACTCTCAGTTCATATGCTGTGCATGACGTGCTGTAGTGTGGAATACCTCCTTGGCTAGTTTGGGTCAGGTGTCCTGTCTCTGCTTCCTCCTGACTTCCCCTCCTCCCTGGCAGAGCATGAGGCTCAGCAGGTCCTTGGTCAGAGTAAACATTACTAAACAGCAACTAAAAACATCGGTGTTATCAGTGCTCTTTCCAGGCTGAAAGTCAAAAAACACAGCGCTGCACCAGCTACTAAGAAGGAGAAAAATGACTGCTACTGCTGAACCCAGGACAGCCCCCAAGTCCTTCTCCACAGGGCAAAGTTATTCTGAAGCTCCCAAAGAATCACGGATTGCAGCTGCGCTATCTTCAGAGTTTATTCTATTTCAGAAAAGGTGAGATAACGATGTAGTTACTACTGTTATTCTACTGAAACTATTTGTTGTGATCCTAGTTCATTTCCAGCCTTTGTTACAGATCTAGTAGCAATGCAATACAGTTGCATAAGAAATAGCTAACATTGCAATCAACTTATGTATGCCCTTTTTTGATTTAAACACTACTTTAGCCACATAGGGCTTGTGAAAGAAACATTTTTCCCTCAGAGTGTCATTCTCCTTTTGATGTGATCACAATTAATGTGCCACAAAGTCAGGTAATTTTGGAAGTTCATTTTCTTTCCTGGCTGCTACTGCAAGGTGTAAAGCAAAAACAAAAGAAGATGGCTAGGAAAGAGGGTGGAATTTTGAGTGACATGAAGTATCTATAGGCTGTTGTAACATGCATTTCTTTTACGGTATACACTATTGGCTGTTGCTAAAGAAATGTGTACAAAAGCTGATTTTTGTAACTGACTTCATTAACAATGGGGCTCTTTTTTTCTGTTTCCAAGCTCAATTGTCTTTAAAACCTCTAAAACCTGAAATTCTTTTGAGTACTGGAGATATCCCATATTTATAGAACTTTACAGGTCTTTGTTTTTAAAGCTCTGGTGTGACAGATAATCAAGATTCCATTTTTAGAAATAACACAGGTTTTATTTCTAACATTGAATAAGGCAATATTTTAAACAGGTAGATATTTCAGCTATCTATAAATAAAATGAGAAAAATAATTTTCCATTTAGTCTTGTTTGTTTTTTTTTTCTTTATGGATTTATCTATTGATGATCATCCATTTATCCCTACACATCAACAATAAAACATCCAAGCAATGTAAATATTTTGGGCTTTTTTCCCAAATATATCTTTTTTTCAAACTGGCATCCACTCGCTTTATTGATCCAGCAAGATGTCTAGTTACTTGGATGGGAACCCTGACCTCATGTGTATGAACACTTTCTGTTGTATATTTCTAGAAAAAAAAATACATGTAATACTTCATTTGAAGAAATGCACTTGGTTTTGTTTGACAGTGACTATTCTAGGTTCTTTTTTTGAGCAGAGATTTATGGCTATATTGATATAGTCCATTTTCTTCTGAAACTCAATGACCAGTACCAGCAGCCATTAAAAAAAAAAACATACCAAACACAAAAAACCCAAACATGCAACAACAACAAAAACTAACAAGCAAAAAAACCCCATACTTAAATATCTCTTCTGTTTTTCTTGTCGTTAAACATGTTCAGTCTGAGTTCAAGTTTCATCCACCATCCAGTGTGCATGGTCATGCATCACATACCTGTACACTTCATTAATGAACCTTGATTCTTTTTTTTTCTTGTATTTAGATCTATCAGTACTGCATCTCGGCTAGGATACAGCTGGTTAATTGTTTATGTTGCAAAGAAGAAAGTCACGACAAAAGGTTTTAATTTTTCCAAGTACTTGTTGAAATTTTAGCAGATCTTTTCCATCTCCCAAGGCATTGAATTCTATATTCTAATTATTTTTCATATTATAACTCCAACTCCAGTAGGAGCAAGAAATATTGGATAATTTTAACATCATCCCAGGGGTATCAATTAATTCCCTTCTTCTTAAGAGGAAAGAACCTTGACTGTGACCCTCAAAACTATTGTCTGACCTTCAGAAGCAAGTCCAAAAGCACAGTAAGTTGAGACAGTAAGTTTTTTCTTCAGCATCAGCAGCAGCTGTGGGAGCTCTGGCAGTTCTGAAGAACTGGCTCTTTTCTAGGTTGCCATGGTGAGGCTTCTCATTTATAAGCCATTAATGTTATGCTTTTTTTCCTCGAAGTCAAAATTAATTGTTTAGTGAATGCCTTCCACAGGAGGTGGGTTAATAAAATAAATCAGTTTACAAATCCTGCAAAATAAATTAGTAATCCACTCTCTCAGAATCTCTTCTTTTGAAATTCTTGTGTTTAAAATTCCTTGTTAAAAGTCTTCAGGTTAGTTGTCCACACATTTTTATTTTAGCTAAAATACTTGTACTTAAATCTTCCTCGATGACATCTCATTTCTCATTGATGCATCCTCCAGCCTGTTTTGCAACAACCATATAATAAATATATATTGACCAAAGAAACTTTTCTGTTGATGAGACCACTTATTGAAGTTGTACTCTAATTTCAAAGCATCACTTCTGCATCATAAAACATATTTGCTATAAAAAACTAGCTTTTGCATCCCACTTTTTTCAGTTCTATTCTTTATATGTCCTTTCTGGTTTTCTTCAATTTCTGTCTGCAGTAATTACTTCACTTCCATTCACTGAAGGCTCCTCTACTGCCATCAGTACACTGACTGCAACACTAGCAAATTTCAAACACTGCCATTGTTTCAAAACCTGAAAATAAAGAACTTCATCCTTTTCTTCTTGCATTAAAAGAAAAATTAGTCTTTCTTTCTTTTTAAACAGTGCACTTAATAAATATCACAAAGGATAACCCATTTTAAAACCTGTATTAAAATGCACAAGAAAAGGGCAAGTGCACTAATTAGTACCATTAATACCATAGGAATGATATTCTTTTATATTGTGAGGCTACTAAGAACAATGGATTATTCTAGAACCAGAATTCAATGCACTTGTTTTCAGCTCCTGAAGCCAAAACACTTTGACATTTTGATTTATACCTGATTGCCAAAAAAGATATGCACCTCTGCGACTTCATTTCAAATGACGCAGAAAGGATGGTTCCCCAGGTATTAATTCTCCAGAAATCTAACATTCAGCTTTTCAGGAGCAGTTAGTTGTTAAAAACACTGACATGGTATAGGATTAAGTAACCGGTGACTTATGGTTCTGAAGGCTAATCAGTGTGATCTGTAATATGAAAGGGTATTAAGTCAGAACATTTTTCCTGATATCATCTGAAGGGTTCATCTGGAATGATACAGCTGAAGACCGAAAGCAAAAGCAATGGAATAAAGTGTGTCATGTGGAAAAGAGACAGTAAAAAACAAACAAACAAACACACAAACAAAAAATAAACAAAGAAAAAAAGATCCAAAAAAACCCCACAGGCAAAACCAACTGTACATAAAAGAAATAGGAAAGAAAGAAGAATATCATCAGCAAATTGGCTTGGCATGAAGCAGGAGTACACGAAAAAAGATGGGCAGGGAATAACCGAACAGCCATTTGAGGAGTCAGAGATGGGACACAGCTGCTGCAAATGGGTGAAGCCTTCAGCCTTCAAAAGAGTATTATTCTGAATATAGAGTGTTTAACCTGCCTGCCCAATGAAGAAACAGATGGAACATGACACAGCTGCTGATGCTTGGAAACAAGAAGGCAGTCACCCAAAAGACACATGGGAGGGAAGCAAGGCCAACTTGTGGACAACTAATCTCTTTTCCTTATTTAATTTTACATATTTATCATACTAAAAACCACAAGTCTCCAAAGCAAATTAATTCAGGTGTTAAAAATATGTTTTTAAGATTCGACTTACTGGCAGAAAAGTTGGGTGGAAAATCTTTGCAGAATGTGAAATATGAAATTATAATTCCTACCTAAATCCCATTGAAATTAACTTCTGTTTTAGGCATTTTCCTCTGACAGAATTCATGGGTTAGTATGATAATGGCTTTATGCCTTCCATAACACAAAACCTCAAGAAAACAACCCTAAATTCTGTGTAAATATTTACCTACTTTGCCTTCAAGAATCTCTTCCATATCTTTTTCTCACATCTGCATTATTATGACTTACAATTGAATGCAGACTGCAGTGCAGTTTTAACACAATTGCTTATTTTTGTGGATTACTTTGCTGGGAGTTCAGCAGTTACAGTAGAGACTTCAATAAGACAATTCAGAATTTCCTTATATCTTTTCAAGAGTGCTTGAAAACTGGAGTCATCAGTCCACCTTCTCACACCTTCTGCTGCTCTTCTCTTCAGAAGTAGTCTTCATTTTCCTGAACTTTCTGGCTGTGACATGAATCCTTTGTCTTCTTTCATGTTTGTTTTCATAAATACTGAAGGTATCTACAAAGAAGTCCAAGAAAATCCCTTCCTTGAAGGAAAATGCAGAGCAATGGGTAGGTTCAGACAGTGTTTGTGAAAATGGGGTGTAGGGGCTTACACTCATGAACCTGAACACCCTAGGGCAATCTGATAGATTTTGAAGGGGATGAAGCTTTAGTTTTATGAACATCTACAGGGACCTTCTTCTAAGGCATTACCAACAGAGTTGAAAAACACATCCAAGTATTTGTTTAAAAATGTTGGTAGTGGACAACAAAGACTGACAGTACAGATTTCATTCTATCTGAATGAACTGTCCATTTCTCATAATATGCATAAATAAAGTGGAATGAGTGCCTCTTGCAGCAAATTTTTTTTCATTCTTTGAAATACTGAGCAAGATCCAATTCCCTGACAATGGCATCAATATCTATGAATGAAATATTCTGTCAGGTTATGTCTCACAGGATCTTTGCACACTACTGAGCTCCTAATACCCATTCTTAATCTGTTACATTAATAAGGGTTAGAAATGTTTTATTCCCCTAGATGAAAGCTCTGATTCTTGAGCGTAATGGAGCAGCAAGTATGTAATTTGTAAACCAATTTGATGATTGCATAATGCACACTACATTGTGAATATTATTTTAAAAGCATCAATGCTTTTAACTAAAATCCACTAGAATTTGTGTATTCATTAAGTATTTTCATTACTTATGCAGAGTTTTATACTTTCTGTATTGCTGTGCAGTGTTAAATCACTAGAGTATTACAATAAAATGGAGTTTACTCTTTCATAATGATATCAATCATGCTGTTCTAGACTATCATATTATTCCATTCATGTTCATTGTACCTTGTGATGTGTCTTGATTTTATACATTACTGTGGCCTTTTTAAAGCTAACACAAAAATAAAGGCAACTAGAAACAGCAGTGAATGAATGTTTTAAAATATTACTGTCTTGATTTTTAAGTGTAAATCTCCAATTAGAAAACCTCATGGAAACTAGGAGTAATATCTCCTTTCACACGTCCCTCGAAAAACTAAAGGATTTTTTTTTCCCTTTATGACATGGATTTGTGTCCTGAAGCAACCAATGCCATTAATTCAATAGAAGTTTGCTAGTGCTTCAATGTTTTGGGCAATCAGAGCGGAACAGTTTGCTGTGTGCATTCTGTCTCTCTCACATACCAATGGATATATCCAAGAACATCCTGGACTCATGCAAGCACATTCATATGTTCACACTAATTTTTGAAAACTGAAGTCATGGTAGTTGTTCCATTATTAATAGTAGACTTGATTGCTTGGAAGCCCATTCTGCTTTATCCTTTCAAGTTGAGGGAGTTTTAAAATAACTTTATATTCCACAAATCTTTCACAATGCACAACTGAAGTTTGCATTTTGTTTTGCATCCTTACAAAAAGAATACATAAATACTTCATAAAATAAAGCACAATAGTGGTAATTATAATGAAATGTCTCCTTAATTATGTTTATCTTCGCATGAAAACCTGTGCTTTCTAAATCAAAAGCAGAACTAAAGAAATGCTCTCCAAGAATGAATTTTCTCCCTAGGGTAGACTGGGAAAGCAGATGCTACTCTTTTTGCACGGTTACAACATGAATAAAGACTGTGCTGCAGGGAATAGGTAGGAGCTGTAATTCTGATACATTAGTCCGTAAAAGCATCAGCACAAGGCCATGACTGCAATTCTCTTTGAATGTCTGCCTAAGCACTCTCCTTCATGCATTATTAATGTTCATGGGAATTTAAGGTCCATGCTTATCATTCATTGTGCCTTTCTTTTCTGCAGCATGTGATACACAGTATAGTGACATCCATATGAACATCAATGAGGGTATTTAAGATCTCCTGATTTTTATTTTTATAGTATAATTTTTTTTTTTTCAAATAATCGTATTTTTGAGTGAATTAAAATCAGGGGCTGCAGACCTATTTTCCAAAAACCCTTTTTAAAAATACTTACATGAAGAACTGAAATTTCATTGCAGCTTATGCATTGAATGTATTTAATATCAGTCTTCTTATTTTCTCTAATTTTTTCTTTCAAGATTTTGGTTTGACATCTTGCATAATCTTTGTATCATGTCTTAATCTGGGAACTGAGTAACATATAAATTATTGCTTTTTAAAGATTATACCAATGTGATCAATGGTGATTAACTAAAACACGAGAAGTTTCACCTCAACATGAGGAAGACCTTCTTTATGTTGAGGGCGGCGGAGCACTGGAACATGCTGCCCAGGGAAGTTGTGGAGTCTTCCTCTCTGTAGACATTCAAAAACCCTCTTGGATGTGATCCTGTGTAATCTGTTCTAGGTGGCCCTGCCTTGGCAGGGTGGCTGTATTAGATGATCTCTAGAGGTCCCTTTCAACCATGTGATTCCGTGACTCTGTAATGTCAATATCTACCTTGCTTAAAAAATCCCAGCCATACTGTAAATTATACAGCTCTAGCATGCTTCAAAAGCTACAAGAAATGTGATGTTTTATGCTGTGTTTACTTTTTGTGTATCATTTGTGACAAGAATTAGCTACCAATGTATAAAGCAAAACATTTTTTCACATCAAAATATAATACTAGAACAGATCTGAACAGAAATAGAGTACACCTTCTTCAAATCCATTAATATATTCAAAGTTCATCCAGGATTACAAAACTATGTTTAATATATAAAAGTAAAAAAATATGAGTTTTGAGAAATTTTGAGGATTGTGCAACATATTCACATTTTTAAAAGCAGGAATGTTATATAAAGCAAAACACAAGTTTTTGTGGACAAAGCTGAGTTTTGTCCACTCAACTCAGAAGCCAAAATAACAAATAAGGAAAAAAAAACCCAAAAAATCTAGATTCCCTTGAAACATTTCTATCCACTGCTACTGCATGTAAGAAGCAGTTTGCCAACTGATTGATTTAAATAAATATGAGAGCTATATAAAAATTATACTATGATGTTCACTATCACTAAAATTTTTTTTAACATTCGGAGGCATCTTAGTCAAAAAAATTTATCATTCAGTAGCAATAGATTTTTGCAAACTTGCCCATGCTTATAGCTGCATCTGCTTCTTTTCAAGTAAAATGGAAATAGTATTTTATGCATGTGCGGCACTATACCACTGTTTATGGCCAACCAATATGAGATTATCATAGTTGGCTTCATAAAAAAATGCAATAATGTGCATGGTGAAAAAGACAGAGTTTAGTTACAAGCACTGTTTACACAGAAAAACTGAGGCATGTTCAAGTATCTTTCTTCACTCATGAAAGTTTCACATGCACTAAGAGGTTTATCAGTAATATGCCTTATTGTCAGAGAGTAAATAATGTATAAGACTACCAAGTAAATGGTATAAAATGATGATTTGTAAAGTCTTTTCTTAACATGATCATGTGAGATACTTAGTCTTCTGAATAAAAGAGGTTAATTTCCAATACCAGTATTAGCATTAAGAATGTAACTCCTATCTAAATTCCACAGATTTCAGTGGAAGTAACCATTAGATAATGTGTTATACCAGTTTTTGTTGCACAGACAGGAAACCATACCTACTTAAATAGTTACTGTGACTAAAAGTTATCATTAAGTTTGACCTTGTCTAACATTCACTATTAAAAACTGAAATGTTATTCTAGGAAGAAATACAATATAAAGAAAAAGTAATTACAGAAGCATTTAATTGGAAAAAAAATCTTATTTAACTTCACTCAGTAACAGCCCTTTAGTCATGGATCAAACAAAGCTTTGACATAAGGAGGTGGACTTTCAGTCCTTTCAAGAAAATTGCTATTGTTAGTGTTATGAATTTTTCATTTGATTGTGGTCACTATGTTTCACTGATTGTGTTTGTTTTGATAAGGATAAATATGAAGAGCTCCTGAAAATATCTAAGCTAAAGACAACCCATATATATTAAAAATTTAAATCAATATTGCATGTCATTGTAAAAACACATTCCAGTTCAATTATGAATTGCTGTATCTAAAAAATATGCTGGTTTTGGTGTCTCCTTAAAAACTCTCTTTAGATGATCAGTGTAGTTATTTTTGCCCTGAAAAAGTGGTGAATCACTGAAACTTGGCAGGAATTTTTTTTAACAAAAATGATGGGAGGGAACGAACACCTGTACTACAAAGAAAGGTTGAGAGAGTTGGGCTTGTTCAGCCTGTAGAAGAGAAGGCTCCAAGAAGACCTTTTTTCAGCTTTTCAGTACTTAAGGGGCTCTGGGATCCCCAACACAAGAAGAATGTGGAGTTGCTTGAATGAGTCCAGAGAAGGGCCACAAAGATGATTAGGGTGTTATGTCTCCAATGAAGAGAGGCTGAGATGGATGGGACTGTTCAGTCTGGAGAAGAGAAGGCCCAGGGGAGACTTTAGAGAAGCCTACCAATATCTAAAGGGGTCTGCAAGAAAGCTGGAAAGGGACTTTTTTTTAAGGACATGTAGGGGTATGACAAGGGGGAATGGTATTAAGCCAACAGAGGGTGGATTTAGATAAGAAATTAGGAAGAAATTCTTTACAATGAGGATAGTAAGACACTGTTTTGTTGTAGTTGCTTTTTGTTTGGGTTATTTGTTTATTTATTTATTATTATGATGATAGTTTGTATCCCAGTCATAAGAAACATTAATTAAAAATAAATAGGACTAGGAAAACCAGTTACAAATTGAGATACTTTAGGATTTTTTTTTAGAAACAGGACATATAACCAGATCATTTGCATATGTTAACAAAAATAATATTTAGGATTCTTAAAGTTAAAGTACTTTGCATTTAGCTAGAACTCTGCATGCATTGAGATGCTCAAATTATTTGATCTGATAGGATCAAATAAATTCTTGATTAATTTAATTCTAAAAGGATATGACTCTTGGGTATGTTTTCTATAGTTCTCATCTGGCAGTGTAGAGGGAACACTGATGTCCCTATATCCATATATTCATATATAATGTAAGTAATCTAAATAATTTTTGAAAGATGACAGCACTTATCCTTTAAAAATCATCAAGCTATTCTTTTAGACTATTATCATCTTATGCCAGTCCGGAAGCATAAAATGCCATTGATGTGAAATACCCCAGAATAATATTTGACCATTCAGACCTCTCACATTTAATAAGCTTTTTTTTCTTTACTCTTTTTCCTAAGAATGTACTACTTTGCACAGCCTTGCTATGAGTTACTAGGGGCTGAAAGGAGAAAAAAAGGGTTTCAGACATTAATTATTCTATAACAATTGTAACAGTCTAGCACGGAACTATGCTGATGGAGTTTATTTTAATTATCAGAAATACATTTAGCTGAACATCTCTAAAGCTCATTCAGCTAAAAACCACGTGGGACTATGCCACCTAATCTTACTGGCAATGATTTAAATTGAAACCAGGGGCAGAAAGCTGGTTTCAATATGAACAGTACTTAGAAATTCAGCTCATTGCTTCTTAATCCGTTGAACACCATTCAGACGCATTAACTGGAAGACAGTTTAAATCACCCACTGTGTGCCAAAACATATAAAAACTAAACTTAATTTTTTTTAAACCAAAAGATGGTATTTAAGGACTATATTTAAATTAATGGGAGTAGAGCTGCCTCTGTCCACAAGGTAATAAATTGTTTTTGAAAGTGTCCTGCACTGATTTGCACTGAGAGTGAATATTGGGCACATTGTCAAAGCTACTGAACAAGGACTTTTATACTTCGAAAGTCCACTGCTGCAGATAGTTAAGGGAGAGGAGAGAAGAAAAGAACATAGAGATTAGCTGCTAGGTATATTAAAACAGTTATTTACTGAAACAAATCAGGACTTCTGCTTCCAAGGCCATTAGATATTAGTTTAATGCAGAAATATACCTGCAGATAGCATGTGAGTTATAAAAAGAAATAGAATATATTGAGCGCACCATTTTTCTGAAGCAGTTCAGCCTAATTTTTATGATTCGTCAAACAGCGGTCTCAACATATCACCCGGAGTCTTCCCAGCATGTTATACCCAAGAGTAGCACAATAAAAAAAAATTATTTTCCAGCTGTACACATCAGGATTAAAAAACATCTTTTGAAACGGGTTCTTAACCAGATTAACTAGTCAGTCTGAGGGCACACCTTATACACATCCCGGCTGCATCTATACAACCTGTTTTACAGCACATACTAAAAATGAGAAATTATACAGTCAGAATGTTTAAGGATCTTGCATTAATTTTCAAAAAGCGAAAATAAGCAAATGCATTCTTAGGTATTTCCTGATAGTTTGTGACTCCATATTAAAAGAAAAGCCTCTGCATTGACAAATACAGACTTAAACTGTTATGGCTTAATGTTAACCTGTCTCCATAAAATCATAAAACTTTTAAAATTCTGCTTGCAATATTCCAAAAATATTTCAAAATTTCTAAAGACAAGAGGATTAAGATGATAATGCAGTTCAACATCCAGGTAATCATTGCAAAATTCTTAGCAGTACTTTGATTTATTTTTAGGGGTCAGATCAACCTTTACATTTGCGCAATGTTTGCATTATGTTTAAATATTTCATTTGCAGTGAGGCACTATTTATGTTAAAGGCCAGATTCTGTTCTTGGTTTCATACTGGATGAGTGGACTTATCATATATTTATGTATATCTATAGTAAATTTAACAAGAATTTGTCTTTGTAATAAATGTTCTTTCAAAATATAGTCTAATGTCTCTGAAGCCTTTTTGCTTGAGGTTTATATCACATTTTCTCAATCATAACTTGTTCAAGTTCTGAGGCTGATGTAGAAATACTCTCTTGTTTCAGAGTAACTTAAAATATTCTGCCACTTAAAATGATGTTGGACCATTTCAAATGAACTGACTTAGTTAGAAGTTGAATTTTAAGGAATTCTTTCTTCTCTGTGAAATATAGATACTTTTTCAAGGACACATAAGAATGGATGCATTTCAAATATGAACCAGGAGAGCAAAATGCAATAAAACAGAACATTTAGGAGAGCAACTAGCTTTTTACATTCTTAGGGAACTGCTGCTCTCTTTGCAATGAACAAAGTCACCCTAGGAAAATGAAAACACTTCATTGGGTGAAAGACATATTTCATATGGGACACAAAGGCTGTCTTAATACTTAAAAAATCTGTCTTAATCGAAATATCTGCTTACGGGTGAAAGTGAAGTATGTGAATATTTGTATATACTCACATATATTCATGAAGTACCCACCCACTGGAAAATAGTTGTTGTTATTCTTGCTATTATTATTAATGTTATTAAGGGTGCACTTCATTTTCTGATTCTCAGTTGTTCAAAATTTCTAAGTGACTGAGTCACAGTGTATCATTAACTTAGAACTATGACATACTAAAAATAAATACAGTAGTTTAGCTTTATGTTTGGACCTTTAAAGCTTTAAAGCTTCCTTTTTTCTGCATGAACATCCTACAAAATAGCATAACAGATTTTCTATATACTTAAATTATTTCAGTACTTTTAAGAACTGCTAAAATCAAATCAGTTGACAACTTTCCTTTCTTTTAGATGCTCCTTCAACATCAATTTATCTTTCTGCTTATCCATGCCATACAAAACTTAATATTCCCACTATAGTTTGTATCCTTTCACCACTCAATTCTGCCTCACCTTCCTAAAAAAAGCTTTATTTTTTTTGATTCACTTTCTTTTACCTAGGGCCAAATGGGAACCCAAAAGTCAGTTTGTCTTTTACAGTACTCTGTGGGAAAACAAGAATATTTTGGTGGCTTAATCCGGCAGCACTGCTTCTAACACTGTAGTTCAATGGGCCACAGATTTCTGACAGCCTTTTCAAGGGAGTGTTGTAGATATTTCTGAATCTAAAAAAAATTCCAAACCTGTTATCAGACACATTAAGTTCAATAAATTGTTGTCATATGCTCACTGTCAAATATAACGTGGCCCACAAAACACAATAGCCTGCATAAAACACAGTTTAGGAATGGAAAATATTTTCTACATAGGCACAATCATAATAATGTCTAAAAAAAATAGTTTTCTCTCTTAAAAGCAGAATGCACAATCCTAAATCAGACAAAAGAAGAAACTGATTCAAAATAAAAACTAACATGAAAAATAATTACTAGTTTATGTTATTCAGTTATTATTATTGATAAGTTGGATGTGAAATGGATGCACAAGCTTTAACATGCTGCCTTGTGAAAAGAGAAGCAATCAACCAGAAATTGAAGGCTAAGTGGTAAAAAGTCAAAAACATGTAAACAATTTACTAAGGAAGGAAATATTGACAGTCCTTACACATGGTTACATTAATAATCAGTTCTGAAAAGGATGTGGGAACCTGTGAAATTACTGTTCACCTTTTTTCCCCTATTCTGCAAAGTTCTTGTAATTTATCATTTTCCCTTTCTAAACGTAATACAGAAATGAGAGAGAAAAATTACTAACAAGACTTGTAATCTTTGTTAATAATTCTTACTAAGGAATAAAACCAAAAATGACCATTGAAGAAAATAATATACAAGTTGGAAAAAGTGAAGGTCTACAGGTTACATGAACTGAAATAAGGCTAGGAAAAAATTACCTTTAATATTTTATTAGATTGTTTCATTTCAATAATCAAAACATACAAACATGTTCCAACCTGATTAATTTGGGAGTCCACAAAAAAAAAAAGAAATAGAAACAGAAACAAAAACAGAAAAAGAAAATAAAAAAAAAGAAAAAGAAAGAAAAAGAAAAAGAAAAAGAAAG
>WYDI02034414.1:0-79657 GCA_009867235.2 Psittacus erithacus
CCCCCACCCCCCCCGGGGGCTGCGTGGTCCCTCCGGGCACCGAGACCCCCGCAACCGCCACCGTGCGCCGCCCCCCAGGCAGCGCCTCCCCTCCCCCCCGTGTCCTGCCCTTGCCTCCTGCCCGCAGTGCCCGGTGCAGTGGGAGGAGCGGCCACCGCCTCCCCTCGGGGACGCCGCACCGAGCCCTTCCCCGCCGCCTCACCCCGCCGCTCGCCCGCCTCACCCCGCCCGCCGCCGGCTCCGGCGCTGCCTCCGGCGCGGCCCCGTCCCGGCTCCGCGGCCCCGTCCTGGCTCCTCCGGCTCCGCAGCGGCGAGCGGGGCTCGGGCACGTGACAGCGCCCCGCGCCCCCATAGGCTGGGGCTGCCGGGCAACGTTGGCCCGCCCTCTCCCTGCACCTGAGAGAGAGCCTTACGCTAATTGCGTAGGGTGGATGCCTGCCCTCCGCGCCAATTCCGTAGCGGCACGAAACCGGCTGTTTCCTCCCTCCTCGCGGCAGGCCAGCGCAGCCTTACGAAATTGACGTAAAGCTGCTTGGCTCAGCCCGTCCTGTTTCCTATCTGGGGTCTTTACTCCTTACGTTAATTGCGTAATCCCACCAGCCGCTCGCGGTCAAGGGCTCGCGGCAGTTCAGAGGGCCCCCGCCGCTAAGGAGCGGCCAAGCTTGCCCTCCTAGGAACGTCACTTGCGTAAAGCCCCTCAAAGAGGTTGGTGTTTCTTACGAATTTTCCGTAATGTCGTCAACGCGGGCGCTGCACCTGAGAGGGCTCCCGTTGCGCAAAAGTCGTAGGTGCTAGCGTGTCGGGCGCCGAGTGCGTAAGCGGCGCGGTACGGCTGAGGGGCGGCTGGGCCTGGCGGCGCGGCGGGACGCAGGTGTGTGTCTGTGGGGAGGAGCCGCCGCCGCCCCGGGGCACGCCGACGGACGCTGTTCGTGTGCTTTCACCCGCACCCAGTCCCTCTGGCAGGGATCCAGGGCCGTGAGTGCAAGCACTCACCAGAGGGAGACCCGTCCCCGCCGGCTGAAGGAGCGGGACTGGGACTGGGCCTGGGGTGCAGCCCCTGGCCCGGCGGAGGGATGGGGCAAGGCTGAGGTGAGGCAAGGCCTGAGCACCCCTTACCCAGGCAGGGTACGGTCGTGGTGGTCTTTATATCCCATTGCACAATCCAGAGTGGTGTGGAAAAAGAGCAGCCTCTTAAATTGAGCCGAGGAGTAGCATTTCCATGTGAGTAGCTGTTCTCCGCATGGAATCCTCAGTGGTTGGCTGAGGACATTTAAATCCAGGCAGCTTTGTGGTGTGTTTAGGTGGGTTGGGCTGCGCAAGGAACACAGTTTTTGATGTTCTCCATCTTTCTCTTCTAAAAAGCAAGAGAAACGGGTTCCAGTTAGCTTTCAGCTGTGTTAAGTGTTCCTAATCCCAGACATGTGGCTGTTCTAGAGCAGATGGCCACTGCAGTGAAGTGAGCTCCAAGTCCTGTTGCTCACCAGACTCTTCAGAGAAGTGCTAGCGAGCCCAAACCTTTAGGTATGAGGAGGGTGGGTTGAACCTGGTGGGTTTTTCTGTATTTGGATGTGTGTTCTATAGAACTTTTGTGGTTTTACATCGACATTCAAATGGCTGGTATCTTTGCATGAGTGCTTCAAAATGTCTGCCAGGTTTTCTTGGTTAAGTGCCTTTCAACGTATAAATCCATGGCAATCATATTTAATATGAGCTTTTTACACTTTTCAAAAATAATTTTATATAGGCTGTAAAGATGAAAGGCTGTTGGCTGGGCAGCTCTTTGCCAAAGCAAGCAGTACACAACATGCTGTGCTGAAGCAGCCTATGAGGGAACTTTGGCAAAAGGCAGTAGGATCAGATTTGCAGGTCTGAAGTGAAGCAGTAACTTTCATTCAAAAGAGTGATTTGCAGCATTAGATGGAAGTAGAAAACACCTGCATGTTGATAACTTTACCTGTAGTTAGAGGTCTCTCTTGTTCAAATTGAACTTACATTTTGTATACTTCTTTGCAAGCCTCTGGCTAAAGTGTCGCCTTAGTTCTGAACAGTCAGACATAGCTCTACTTTCATAACGCACTTTTATCTCATGGTGGTTAAGGACTGAAAGGAGAAACAAATCTGAGGAGTCTGTTACTGCTTTCATGTTTAGAATCGAGAGGTTTCAAAGCAGATGAGTTTAGCTGCATCTCGTGTGTGCCCTTAAAGTATTAGCACAGACCTTAAGAAGGGGTGAAAAGGTTATAGTTAGAAAATCAAAGACTTGTCCAAGGACTTAGTGTGCGAATGTTTTTATTTGAAAGTTTTTGCAGCAAAGAGCCCAGAGGGAGGCAGCTGGAGGAGGTAGTGGGATGGGAAGGGACAGCTGTGAAGAGTAGTGGCTGTGCAGTGAAGCTGGAGATGTAGTAAGGAGAGAAAAATCGGCAAGAGATGGCATCTCGGTGCAGCTCTTGCAGAGGCAGAAGAAAGATATTTTCAGCTGTGGTCTGAGTGAAATTTGGAATTTTTCCGTTGAGTTCTCCCTTGGGCTAATGATTTGCCAAGGGCAAAAACACAGAGGAAGGGGGATTGATGGATTAATTTAGAATACAGGGGATTGGGAGAGCTTTGGCTCTGCAGTACAAGGATATAAATTTAACAAGGAAAAGAACATCTGAGGTTTGGAAAAAAGTTAACATCTGTCTTTAGGCCTCATGAAATAAAAAGGGAGAAAATTGAATTTATGTCTCTAAGTATACTCAGTGAGAGGTGGAGACTTGAACTGTGCCAAAAGCAACATGAAATTAGGGTTACCTTGATGAAAGTTAAAATAATTAACAATAATTATGCTCTTTCTTGGGACAAAATACTGGCATGGAAAGAATGTTTTTTAATCTATGACTCTGATGGGAATAATGTTTCCTGCAGACCTTGTCATAGAAATATTGACGACATTGTCATGTATTCTTGAACGTTACTGGCTTTCCCAAGCTAAGGGAATTGTAAAGGCTTGGAGGTGCAGAGTGTAAGTTCAGTGAAACACTTGGCTGGAGGTCACGCACAGACAAGTAGCATAGTCTGGATTAGGATTCCAGGCCTTGTGCTCATTCTGGTGGGCTGTCCTCTTAGTCATGAGCAGAAAGAAATCTAAAGGGTGATAGTATCACTGGAAATACAAAGTATATGTTGTTAGTGTGTAACTTGGACTTTAGTTTTGGTTTTTTAATTCCAGCAAATCTAAACTTTCTGGGAAAAGTGATTGTGGAAAGGAAAGTCACAGGTAACTTCTGAATGCTGCATGTTGGTTTGTCCCTTTGTATCTCCTGACTGGTCACATTAGTAGGTTAGGATGATCTGATTTTTAAGTACTGTTCAGGCTTTGTGCTGGAACAATTGTATATAATGTAGTAAACCCAATTATATGAGAACAGTATACACAGATCTGAAGTGTTAATGCATAGAACAGTCCTAGTGACTGAAGTCTTTTAGACTATTATTTCACTTATGTTTACTGACACAATAATTGTAGAATTAGTTTGTGAAAATATGAAACAAACCCACCTGTACCTGGGCTGATTTCCTGCTCATAGATCACATACCTGATTAGACTGTATTTTATAAATGTGATAAGGGAATGTTATTACCGTATTAAATACAAAATAGAGGTAAGGCAAGAGCTAGTGTGTGTGACCAGCATGTGAAAGCAGTTTTCCTGAGAACCAGAAAAAAAGTGAGACTTTCACCAAAAGTTGTTGCCAGCTACTGGTTTAAGCTGCGAGTGAACAAGACACTGAAATGTGCAGGGAGGCAGCCCCAGGAGGTGGTATACTTGGATGATCTCACATCAGCTACAGCTACTACATTAAGGACTAAATGGCTATTAGCTGTAGTGAGGAGAAAAGACCTAAGTGAGCAGGGATGAAATATAACCTATCAAATTTCAAGTGTTTGCGATTGCTTACACACAAAAGGGAATGTTTGCGTAGTACCTGAGGGAAGAGGTAGTCTTCTCTTTTTATAACTTGGAAAAGAAATCTCCGCTTGAGACTTCATGTTGTCCAGCGACCCAGTTCTTTACACGTTTCAAATTCTGCCTTTAGACATGTACTGAAGTTAATGGGATTTGTGCAAAGATGTCTGAGGACAGACTTTGAATTGGACAAAAATAACTCTGTACGAGGCAGGTATTTAAAAATCTTCATAGGAAAAGCTATCTTTACACATGAAATCAGTCTCAATCTTCGGAAGAACTTAAAAATAACAAAAAATGAGAGAATTGGAAAAGGAACTAGTTTGATTTTACATCTTTTTAATCTATAAACCCCAATAATTGCATGTGCTTAACTTTAATTTCAGTGGGACTAATCACACATTCAATGTGGCTGTTTGTGTGCTTTGAAGTTGGGCAGTCTTTGAATACTTTCCACCCAGGAGGCTTGGATTTAGAAAGGGTGATAAGCTAAGAAGATGACTTGCAACTGTAAAGTATTTTGAAGGAAATCTATAAGTTCAAAAGAGCAGCTCATCTTTAATGTCAAAAATGAAGTTGGAAACAATTCCGTGCAACCTAAAACAGTGTCCAGAGCCACTTTTCTGTCTTGCTGTGTTTGCTTGTGTGGAGAGAGGTAAGTAGAAAAGGAGGTAAAATACCAAAGTATGCAGAAGACAAAATAGAAAATTATGATGCCATCTGGCTTATGCATAAAAAACCCCAACAACGTAGTGGAAGGTGAAAGTTAAAGGGTTATAATGTAATCAGTGTAAAAACAGATGTTCAGCAGGTTAACACTGCATTCAGAAAGGGTAACCATCTCTTAAAAAATCTCCTGTCTTTATAGTGTGACTCTGGAGTTGTTAGAGTCAACATAAGTATTTGTGCAAGTCTGCATTAAAACCGAAGGCTAAATATCTGAGTACTCAGTTGCTGGCAGCAGTTTTGGGGTATGGGAAGGGAAATCAGTGGTGAAAACCTGGCGGATTTTAATTGAATCTGTTTCTCTGCAGGATATGGGCAGAAGATTCACAGTGGGGAAAAGTAGTGCAAGATGATATCAGTAGTCTGCTAGGTGTAACTATCTGTGGCTCTTGGTCTTCAGAAAGCATGTCTGAGTCTTAACCAGACAACTCTCCATACACCTGCTTATGCTGGAACTGATGTAACTTGAACCTTCCCTCTCATGCTGTGGTTTACTTTAATGTGGGCTCTAACATGGCCGTTTTATAGTGAGGATCTTGCAGAAGGTGATAAACTGATTTAACATTTGGTAGTTCTGAAACGCCATCTCGCTGTTCCTCAAGCATCCCGTGTTGTTCCTATGTGTCAGAATTTACCCTGCTTTGTGTATACTTGATCCCAGTTTTTATTGCTTCACTTCATTATATTTTGTCTTGATTTTTGTTTGCCCCACAGATACTAGGTGGTTAATCTGTGACATGATGCAGCAGAGTTTTATTCTGGAAAATGCCTGCAAGATCTGTATTCATTTTTTCAAAAAGCGTATCTCAGACATAAAAGGGAGAGACTCAAGCAGATCACTGTCCAGTGTGGAGGGTACTTAAAAACGTGGATTCTGTGCTGCAAAACAAAAGATGACATACATAAACTTGGCAGGTCTTTGTGTATCTAACTCATTGCTAAGAGTTTTATAGAGTACTTGCTAATATCTGGTGCAATCCTGAATGATAGTGGTTTGACTGTGGGCTGGAGCAAAGGGGATGAAATGGTACTGGAGCAAAATTAAACCCTGAAAGAGGAGGAATCACACCATGAAAGGTACCACAGTGCTGTTCAAGTCCCACAGCAGGCTCTGTGGGGTAACATTTCAGAGATCTTTTTAGCGATAGGTATGCGGATCAGCTTGAAAAGCAAGCAAAACTGGAACCAAGTAAGTGGGAAATACTTTCAAATTATGACTAATGCAATTATTAGAGAGGCTACTGCATGCACTGTGGTGGATTTAGCTTCAAATAAGAGCAGAAGTTATGCCATGTGTGATTGATTCCAGGTTGAGTTACAATTTGAAGTGCAATTAGTGAGTCATTTGCTACTTTGTATCAATTATTAAAACCAACAAAGGTCTAGGTTAAAAAAAAAAGAAAAAAAAAGGCGGCACATCTCAATATGTGCTGCTCTGCTTGTTAAGCTTCTGTTTTCACTTTTTTGTTTGATGTGTCCTAGCTTTCCTAAGTGTCATGGTACAGAGTGTTCCTTACTGAATTGCTATACACTGCACCAGCGCTCGGCATTGCAGTCCCTTTGGTATGACCCTCTCACTGCATCTCTTCCTTACTTTGTTTGGCTAGAACCAGCCCAAGTGGAGTTGTCTGTAGTGAACCTGCAAATCAGCAGCTTTCTGAGCCATTTGTACAGAAGTGCTTTAATTTTGTTTTGATGAGTGCTGTTCAGAACGCAGTGCAATGTAGGTAGCCTTGGCCATTCTAACAGCTGAATTGTTTTGTAGACTGTGCTGTCTGCAGTCCGCTTGTTTATTCTCAACCCATCTGGCAACTGCTGAATGTATAATTAAAACTTCCACTAGTGGCCATGACAAAACTCATTGCAGTAAACAGTTGTCTTTAAAATGTGAGTGTGCATGTGGAGGCATGCTTTCTGCTGAGATTATTTCAGTGTTGCATGGGTCCCAGGAGTGTTTCCTGAGAAATGAAAACGTTGTGGTTAATTTAGTGTTCAGTTTTGGTTTTGTTTTTCAAAATATGGATTGCATTGCTCAAATGGGAAAGAGAATGAACTCTTGCAAAGGACTGCTCCCATACTGCTCAGCACTGATGTAAGAGAGGGCGCATGGTCATTCCTGTCAGCATGGAGGGAAAAAAAAGTAGATTTAATTCCTGTCTCAAAGTGTTTCTGCAAGTTGGTGGAATCTAACAAACTTGTTGATGGTGTGATGGCAGTCCCTGCAGAAAGGGAAATGAGACAAGTGGTAGTTACTGACTTCATACCCACTAACATCACTAATACATCACTTGTGGACCGTGGGGAAAAACAGAGAACAGACCATAGGAAGGGACCAGGCTCACGGGCTCTCTCAAAGTGGTTTCTCCTGTTGCTGTTTTGAGACACGCAATGCCAGGCTGTGCAGGAGCATTGATCTGACCCAACAGAGCATCCCTTATGCAATAGGAAGGCCTGGAAACAAATATTGCTAACCTTCAATAAGCATTTAATTAAAATGTCTAATAAAGGTGGTGCCCTAAATAGTCAACTGAGGTCTCCTGATCCTGAAATAGGGTGTTGATGTATCATCTGGGCTTTAACATTTTTCTTTTCTTGTGAATGGAAGTGCTTTTACCTGTTGTGCACATAGGAATGAGGGACTGCAGCTGGTTACGAGGCATCTCTCCCTGTATGATCTGTGCTAGGAAAGGTGTCAGAAAGGAGGCTCTACAGTCAGGTTGTAGCTAAGCATGTGGGATTGGCAGTGTCCAGCAGATTCCTCATTTAATTTAATGACATCAAGTTCCAGAAATTGAGCGTTGGTCTGCAACTTTCCTCCCTAGAGGAGCCCAGCCTGTATGAACAGGCGTCCAAAGTAGGACTGAACTTCACAGAGGTGTCCACCGTTTTCAGTCTTAATACTTTCTAATGCACGTTTAAGATTTGTTCCTGTGATTACGTAACACTCACAAGGGTTGTGGTTGATGGGGTCATAGGCATGGTGAACCAGTCTGGCAATTAGCTGGTTTTTGCATTGTGTGGGTAGGATGTGATGCCTGTTTATCACCTATCAATGTAAGATGAGTATTTTCATATCAGTCAGTGGCAGGTGGATAAATATTTGGGGAAATATGTATGGCCTTTCTAGAAAAAAGGTAATACAGTTGTAAGGGTTACTGTTTTAGGGAGGAGAGTAATTGGAGCAGATAAGGGAAGACAGGAGTTTAGTGCTGGTCTTTATCTAAATACGTTAGGGTTTTTTTGCCTTTGAAGTTTAGGATTGAAAACCTGCCATCATTCCAAAGTAGAAACAACTTGGGTGGCCTTTTTATCACTAATAGGCAGAGTAACTAGGCAGGACTGTGTCTCCACTGAAAAGAGGCTCTGTCATACAAGAGGTTTTCCAGGTCAAGATTAAAAGCAAAATATCTCTCATCACATGAGGCTTTGTACTGCACCCATATTTTCTAAATGCTTTTGGCTTATCTTTAATGTTTATGCTGCTATCAAAAATAAACCCAGCTTCCATCTCTGCGGGTGTTGTAGTTAACATCAACAGTGAATAGGCCTTTTCATTCCTAAATGCTAATTTTCTTTCTGTTTTCAATCTGTTTCTGGTACAAAAAGTTTCTGTTTTCAGTGGTTTTGGTGTTGAGTTGTGGGGTTTTTTTCTCTCCCTTTGTTTTTTAACTGCATGTTTTCACCTTCCCATATCTGGTTTTGCCTTATGTGGTCTGTATTTTTTTCGATGGAAGCAGTGCCTGAGTGTCTGCTGATGACCCTGAAGCCCAGAACTTGAATCAGAGTGTGTGTGAGTGCAGCTGGCAGTACAGTCATAATAATTAAAAAACTAAGTGGAGAACTCTTAGGAATAATAGTAATAGTTGGAGAGAAATAAACTGTGTCGAACTGTGGTCTAAAAATCTTGCTATGGTTAGAATTTTGATTATAATGAAGCAGTTTTATAGCTTCATGAAAATTTTTGTACGATCACGGACAGAATTCAGTGGTATTTGGAAAATGTTCACAAGCTATACCCTTGGGATCAGATACTGACTTTGCTGAAGCTGGTGTGTTTCCTGAATGCGTTGGTACCCAAACCCAGTATTTCAACACTGGGTCAGAGCAGTTTGTGATTCTGATGCCTGTTTGTCTCTAGACAACTTCTGGAACAAAGAAATACCATGCAGTACACTGAAAGCCGGATCTGACAAATGGGTGTCGGCACGTAGTCCCTCTAAGCAGAGTCATAGCACAAGGCTTACTTTCTGAAATCTGCTTTGTCTCTTCTGTGCTAATGTGCTGTGTTCCTTGCATTGCATAAACTAGGAGTAACCTTTCAGAATTTGAGACTGTACTCCATGTACCCATCATGCTGCTGCTTAACTAAATAGTTTTGTCATATGAAGTGATAAATTGGAAACAGATCTGCAACAGATACAGGGCATATTCTAGATATTAGGCATGTACCTCAAAATTTCATAAACTTTGATAAGCCAAGTTATTATCTAAATGTAGGCTGTTTAGTAGCTGGAGATTTCAGTAAGCTGTGACTAGTATATGAGTTGTGTGTGCTGCTGAAACTCTGTGAAAGAGCTGGATGTCTGTGTCAGATGAGGTGTGTAAATGCAATGCTGACTGTCAATTTTGAAGTATATCAGATTTCCCTTTTAAGGGAAAATTGAGCCCAGTCTGTAAAGATGGCTTCCTGAACAGCAGTCTGTTTGGTGGAATAGATATCCTTGTGATGCCCGTATACCAGGAAAGAATCTTACAGGGTTTACTTTCCACATGCAAGTCCAAAATGGTCGGATTAGGTCAGTAGTTTCATGAGTCTGTAAGTGGCTATCACTTAGAGAGTCTTTCAACCAAATACAATAAGGAAGGTACCAGCCTTTGTTCTGATAATCCATTTTGAGGAAGCAGGTGCCTACACAGATGTGGAAATGTAGCTGTATTTTGTAGAGAGTATATGTTACATGCATTCTCTCATGTTTAGTGTAACATGTCTATGAGGGTAGAAATGCCTCGTTACATGGAATGTTTGTTTCGTGTCTTGGATTAGAAGGTTCCCTTCAAATTTTGATCTGAGTTTGCTTGCATTAGCACTGGCAAGTTGAAGACTGTTGATGTATCTTGTATATTATTTATTTTTTAATTAACTTGCCAAATAATTGTCATTCAGGTGTGTAGCATCCTGTTTTGCATCCTATTATAAATGCTATGCAGCAGTTCTGCTTCTTATGCTTTGGTGTGCAGCCTATCATTTATCTCAACAAATAAATGTAAAAATTCTATTAAATGCAGGTGTTCGTGGAGCTGTGACTTTTTATTTATCCCACTTGCTATTTCATGACCCAAATGATTTCAGCTCTTCTAATTACTTATTTAAGGACTATTGATCTCTCAGGTTTCTTCTGGGAGGCCTTACAGAATAGGATATCACACAAATAATATTATAGTTGCCTGCAAATTAAGGCAAGCAGACAGACTCTTGTAACATTGTAGTAACCAGGCAGGTGGTTTATTTTAGGCTAAGTTCTATGTGAAATATTTATGTACTGATTTAAATACCAAAGAGCTGGAGTTCATGTAGTACTGAGAATACGGCTATATGTTAGCCAGCAGTTGAATCTTCTTAGCGGAAAGCCCCACAATTGTGTTCTGGAGACATTCAGCAGTTGGGGCCCTTTGCTAGGAACCACAGAGGTCTGAGTCACTGTCCTTGGCTTTCTATTGAAGTGCTGGTGTAGTCAGGGAGAAAGATAACAAGACCATGAAATTTAGCACATACAGAAGTGTTGCAGCATAGAGAAGTGACGTGATAATCATCATGCATTATGTTTCCTGATAACTTGTTCAGGATAGCATTTAAAGTGCTTATATTTAATATAAATATATATGGTTTTTCCTGCTCCATGTCCCAAGGAGTTCTGTGTTTTATGTCATCAGTCAGCTTTTCCTCATAGTGCTGCATGACCTCTGTCAAGTCTCTAATAAGGTGCTGTGAAGAGTTTTACTGAGACCAAGTGATGGGATGATCCTGGTCACTTGCAGGCAGGTCCTCCTTTCATGACAAGGGACAAGTGGCTAATTTGATTTGTTGCTGAGAGTCAGAAAAGATTACTTTTGATTTCTTTTGCGTATTCCAAATTAATCTTTACAGGCAGACTTTCCCCAACTTTGCTAAGTGATTAAATGGGGTATGTGAAGAGTATACAATATTTTTTAAGGATGGTTTCCTATGGGGCACGTAAGTAGGAAGAGTACTAATGAAAGTTGCTAATTTAAACGTTTGAAGCCAGTATGGTGTATTTGTTGTAGATTTCATGTAGTAAGGATTCATTATGTGCAAAATTAAAGTGGTTTTAAACTGTTGGAAAATTTTAAGTGTGGAAGTCAAAGGGAAAAGGAGATTTTCTTGTTTCCTTTCAGTTCTGCTGCATTGTGCATCTTGCAGTTAGTAATCAACCTGCATATCAGCACTCCCACTGGATAACGATCTTCCAGGCTTATGCTGCTTGTACCCTGAAGCACAGCTGCTCTTCCCAGGGGACAGGCAGGATGCAGTCAGTGCTGCTTCTCTATTCTGTACTCACTAATTGATCTCTGGCTTGGTCACTTCCAGCAAGGTCACAGAATTGGCAGGCACAGAACAGTGTTTAGTGGAAGATTTAAAGGGGAAGAGTAGAAGTACCTCACGTGGGTTGTTTTGTTTGGGGTTTTTTTAATTCACAAACATTTTTGTTTGTCAGATCTTCTGGTTTGCTTCTGCAGAAGTCTGAAACTTGGAAGGAACTGGTACCAGAAGTTTGTCCATGGTGACTCGTTCCTTCAGTTTGAGAGTTATGCCCTATCCTGAACATTGTTCCATTCTCTCTTTGCAATACTACTACTGTCTCTATTATAACAGGGCGTCAGCGTTCCAATTGCAGTTCAGATTTTGTAAAGGCAAAGTGATTTCTGATCTTCTCAAATTTCTTTCTTTGCAGAAGACTTCTCATGCTGGTTTTGAAAGGCATCCGTGTGTGTTCTACAGAAAGGCTTGAAATCATCCATGCTGCTTTCTCAGAGCTGCCTCTAATTAATTCAGGCACTATCATTTGGAAGGTGATGGAAATTTGGGGTTATAAAACCACAACAACAAACAAACCTAAGCTGTCAGTATCCAAATGCCATGATCTGTGTTGCTCATTAAACCCCATGCAAGTAGGGCTGACTGTCTTTGTCATTGTTACAGTAATGCTGTTTGTACAGTGCTCTGAATGCCGGCGGCTGTGCTCAGCAGGTAGCGGCACAATGAGCACAGCCTCTGCTCCAGGGCCACATGCTGCTGATGCACTGTTCCAGTTGAGCCATTCTAAGAACATTTACATCCTTTTTTAAAACTATGTAGCATGCTGCATGTGTCTACTCAAGCAAAACCATGTGAGAACTGTAAATAAAAAGATGAGTTAGCAAAGCGTAAGTGCTTAAATATGTGAAAAGCAGAAGAGTCTGCAGGGTTTGAATAAAGGAAATGGCCCAAGCTGCATGCAGGCAAGACTGGAATACCGAGGCAAAATTAAGCTGTGCTGCGTTATAAGGGTTTCATGAATGGTGTGGCAGAGACTGGAAAAGGGATTTGGTTGACCTGCTGAGACTTGTGTGATCTAAAAATACATAGAGTGTAATATATAGAATCATAGCCACTGCAGCATTTTTAGGGAATAAAATATGCAACTTCCTCAGAAGTGGAATGTTAAGCAAGGTCTCATGAAGCAGACATTCCGAAGTGTTGGATTGTAGAATATTGTTTATTCATGTTGTGAACCAAATTGAAGTAAGTAGCATATGCTGTGATTATAGTTGCTCACAGTAGTAACTGTATGATCAGCTAGAGACTTAAAGATCAGGCAGGATGTCTTTGGAAAAGGAGTGTAGAAGCAGCCTCATTTGATTATTGCAGCAAATCCATTTTCTGTTCATTGTGAGTTGAAGCAGTTTGATGGTTCAGAACTACGTATGCTCTTTCTTTTAGAAAGAGAGCTGCTGGTGCTTGATGTTTTAACTCTTGTGCGAGACATGATCCTACAGAGAGGGATCAGAAAATGAATATGTTAAATTGTCATAAACCCCTGAGCTAATGAATTGATTCGATATTGTTTAATCTGCTAGAACTCAAAGTTATTAATTGAATAAATATTTAAGTTTGAATCTTTAATTTGTCTATAAATATGTATAGTAATTAATGAGGAGGCAAGAAATAATCTTGAGAGTCACCTTGGGCAGAGAATAAGCATGCAAGATGCATTCTTGGGAGCCAGAGCTGTAATTATGGTATCTAACCTCTGCCACCAAGTGGCAGTTAGATTTCACTGCCTATCGTTGACCCCATCCGGTGGAGGTCTAGCAGCAAAGCAGCACCGCTAATCAGCAGCCAGCACTGTCCCTGTGCAAGGGAAGGTCATTGTGCCTAAGGGAAAGACAAAAGCACAAATATTCTTTATGCAAAATAAGACCTGGAGTTTCAGAAGTTTTCCCAGCACAAAACAGACGTCAGCCTGAATGTGTGACTGTAACTGAGGTTGACAGCTACGTTTTCTGCTTGAAACTTAGCTCTGGGGAGCAGTGCTTAGTGTTTTGCCCAGTGCAAGGTACAGACCAGATCTAAAGAGGAGGAAGGTAGAAGAATGTTTATTGTTGATGTCTCTGTATTGAAATGGATAGGGACAGACCAACCTGTAAAACTGTCTTGGAGGATTAATCATTTATCTACTTCCAGTTCTCTAAAAAGTCTGTATTTATTTCTATGTAATACACAAATATGTGTTTAAAATGAAGGACATAGAAAACAAAAGCAAATGGAAAGAAGAGGATGGAATTAAGGATAGAACACTGGAGTTGTTATACTAATGGATCATTTGTGTATGTACAAATTAATTATAGATCCACTATAGGTAGCAGTGGAAGAACTTGCTATGATGGGTAGTGTAGGTGTTGTCGCCACTGTTTGTGCAGTCCCTAGTGTGACAATGCAAAAAGGTTGTCTGTTTCCAAGTTACCTTACAGCTAGATTATACGATGTTGTAAGAGTTGATTCATTCCTGTCCCTCACAAAACTGGTGGAGGGGTAAATACTGCATTAGAGTAGCAAAGCCAGTCATACTTTTCAAGAGAACAGTTAAGTTACTGATTAGATAATTGCCATACATCACACAACCACTGACTGATCTGAAAGACATGGTGTATATTCTGTATTTAAACACTTCACATTCAGTCAGGTCTTGCAGGTTTAAAGTACCTCTGTATTATGTTGTTCTTGAGCAATATTTGGGCTAAATAAGAGCACAGCAGGATATAGGAGAAAGTTACTGCTTACCAACATGTAAATATATTCTTCTGAGGATGCTACAGGGAACTTCTTAGGCCCATGAGACAGCTTCTTGCAGTGGGAATGGGTGTGCAGATTCTCTGGGAATTACGCGATTCCATTAAACTGGAGCAAACCTGTTGTGGGGCACATTCATATGTTATGCTCAGTGAGGAAATACTATTGCACAATGCTGCTTCTTTCCACCAGAATTCCTGTATGCCTTTTGTGCCATACATAATTCAGATGCAATACATAATTAAAGGACTGTAAAGCCACACTTACTTTCATGTATTTAAATCACTTGGTGAGGCGGAGACAGTGTTTGCCTTGTCTGTGCTTTTGCTTCACCTTTTGTTCTAGTTTGTTGAAACAGTGGAGACCACGGTCTGAGCAGTCAGAAGCTATTGAGAGCCACAACCAAAATGCTGATCAGTACCAACTGATGGTCAGAATTAGTGTGATATTTGGAAAAAGCATAAGTATATACAAGAGTCCAAGTAATATCCTTTGGAAAGCACAGCCTTTTCAAAGGGAAAAAAAACCCTTAAATTGATTTCCTTTTGAAGCATACAGATCTCGCAGTAACAATAAAAACCTCTGCCTTGAATTGTTTAGACTTGTGCACTTCCTAGGAATGGTATCTGTGTAGCAAATAAGTGTGTGTAGCAGCTGTTTTCTCATACACAGTTGCAACAAAGACATGGAATAAAAATGAAAAGGCAAAAAAATAGTCTTACATCTTGAGCTTTCTCACTATTCCTTTCTGCTCTGGATTTCTTCGGAGCACTAGTTTGTGAGTGGATCACATGATAGTATTTCCAGTGCTATAGTGTGCTCTGTGTGGAAGTGTTTCCTTGGTGCCCTGGGCCTTTGTTTCAAATATTGGATGTGTTATATATATTTAATCACCCCCAAGCAGAGTGTTTGGGTACAAGCTATTTAGGGCAACTGTCTGTGCTATTGCAACCCACTCAGGGCCCGCAGGGAGACCTATGAACAGAAAGATGTCTCAGATTTCTTTGAGCAATTCAGTATTGCCAAATCCTTTGGTTTGTTATGGCTTTTGGGTTATGGGGTGGAGATGTATTGGGAAATCTGTCCAGAGAACATGGTGCTAAAAAAGATCTGTTTAGAGATTCAGGAAAGTGTTCTGGAAAATACTGCTTCTCTGCTCTGAGCACCAAAACTGTGAAGAAAACCTGGGATCTGTTGAGCATGAGGTGGAAATCAGCATCTGCAACATCCTTCAGAAATGAATTGAAAACTAAGGTCCTTTTACAGCTCATGGCAGAAAGAGTCTCTTTAGTTGAACAAGTTACTATATACAGCAATTTTAATACAGTACCTCCTGGCAAAAGGACTCAACTAACATCTCCAAACCTTCCTTTTATAGATAAAACTGTGTGTCCCATCAGAATCCTTACTGCTCGTTTAAGCCTGACTGGCATGTTTTGTGATGGGGATATGTAGTCTTTGACAGTCTGCATAAAGCCTTTTCCATTATAAGTTGATAACGTTTAATTCCTTCCACTTATGGGATGTTTTCTCTTCTGTACTTTCTTCCCTCCCCACACACATTTGTGAGTGGAAACAACCAACCAGAAGCATTACTCTGTCACTTGATACCTCTCAAGAGCTCCATTACTCAGAATTTGCATGAATACTCCTGTAACCAGCATCATCCCAGGGTTGGTTCCAACTCCAAATCATCACTCTGCTGTGTGCAGTCTTCAGCCTGTCCTGTTTCATGACCTGCCTTGCTTTATGGTGTGGATAACCAGTCTGTGAGGTTCAAAACCCCTGCTTATCCGAACCTGTAGTAATTGAGGCATTTTTCTGACAGGTCATTGCAAACAGAATTTCACAGTGTGATAATCTCCTGCAGAGGGACTCTCACTTTATTCCTGTTTTTCTTTTTCACACTGCTTATGACACCTCCATCTGTTTGCTGTTCTGTGCTTGAATCGTTGCTGTGCAAAATAGAATGCTACCGCATCTTTTCTTCTTTCTAAAGACAGAACAGATGACACAAAATTTCCCTCGAAGCTTGCATCGTCTAGTGTTTTTTAACTCATTGGACAGATGTTACTCAGGACTTACTCCCTTTCTCCAAAGTTCTTCTGACCTTTGGCAGTCTCAGGGTCATCACAATCTGTTGAAATGAAGCACTGAGCTTCCTTGCAGCTTGTTCTCTGTGGGCCTGAACCAAAGCTACTGTTAATTGCTGGCTCTCTTTAATTACTTCACTGGGCTTTGAGTCAGAGGGGAAGTGTGGAAAATGCATAGTAATTACCAATCTCTCTGGCTTCCTTTGGTGCTTTGACTGCTGCTGGTTGTCCCATGAATACTTCAGAACTTGTTACTTTTCTTTTAGTCTTCCAATATTAATATCTCTGCTTTCTGTTCCACAAGCTAAAGCTGCAAAAACCTCTTTGTGATTTCTGTGCAGTCCAACCCTTTCCCTTGCTCTCCACAGAAATTCTGTCTCCACTGGGCTCCCTGCAGAATGGGAGCATGGGAAATCCTGGCTGGGCTTGGAGTTTCAGGGCCTTCTAGGTGCTGAAATTACAGGTTTCTGCACTCTGAAAGGAGGAACTCGCTTGGCCTCCTCACACACACAAATAAATTGTGCATCTATATGGAGTCCTAAATCTGCTTTTGACTGTGTTCTTTTTCATTCATCCCCGCTTCCTTCTTTCCTTTCACCCCTCTTCACTACTGGGGAGCTAAGGAAGAAGAGTGCCATACTTCTGTGATTAATCTTTAGTAACTGAAAGTTGGGGGTGACTCTTAAGTACAATTTTCTTTTGAACTCAGATGAATTCATCTGAGTCTCTGCTCCCTCACTGTCATTCTCCATTAATTGATACTTAAGTGTTACAATACCAACCACGTATAATGCAGTAAGGGCCTGGAATTGGAAAGATGTGCAATCTGAAAAGGGAGTGTAAGCCATCCTGTATGCTGCCATACTTCAGCCCCTACCTCTGTTTGAGAACAGTTGTCCTGTAGAGAAAGTGCCCAGGCTGTGTTTCTTGTCATCTGGTTATTTTTCTCTTAAGTGTTTGTTTTACTTTTACTTTTCCTGTTTGTTTCACTTTTACTTTTCCTGTTTGTTTCAAATAAGATCCCTTGCAGAGGAAAGCTGCAGTATTCAGAAACTGAGAGACTGAGGAATGTACAGAAAAAGCCCTTTTTCTATCCATGAATTTTTACTGCCTTTCCCTGTGTCTCAGTTCTTCAGCAGCAGGGACTAATCTTAATGATTTTGCACTGATGGAGAATTTTGAGCGTGTTTTCCAAAGAGAATCCTTAAAGAGTCTAATGTGGATTGTGGAATGCTTTACTTTTCATGTAGCTGCATGTAATTGTTCTTGAGCTGCCTTTTTACTGAAGTAATTCACGTTAGTTTAAGCACTTGCGATTGCCGAGTTAATATTCTTGATCATGTTAACAACATCTGTTGTGGGAGTAACTGCATTTGCAGTTACACGTGCAGAGCAGAGGGGGAGTACAATCGCATGGTGCTGTGCTGATGAGTAACTGGGTGGCAGCGGTAACCTCTTAACCCTGTGGGAATGCAACCACAACAGCATGCGTAATCACCTACTCATCCATGGGAGTTTGTGTGACATCAGTGAAGGTTCTGTTATGTTTACCCTGGAGTAGTCTACATCATCCTCCTTAGCACTTTAGATTGCAAAAAATTGTAAGCTTTTCTTGTCACAATTGCTTTTGTACCTTATTAAGTGTGACTCTCTGTGCAATGTACACACTGACGGTTGTGCTCCACATTATCAGTGTTTTGGTTTGGTTTTCAGGATATGTATGTGTTTTCTTCTCCAGATGTTGGTGGGATAGTGGTCATATAGGGTTGAGTCAATATATCTTTTTGAATAAACTGCCAGTCTCCTAGGTTAATCCTGAAAGAGGATCTTCTGGAAAGGCACTGTGTTAGGAAAGGAGGTGCTGTGTTTTCCATCCATATTACCTTAGAAGGAGCACATTGCTGCAGAGCAGCATAATTCAGAGCATTATATGAAAAGTGTAATGGTCAGAGGAGGCACAATAACAGCTCCATCAAATATTGATAAAGTAGGATTATTAATTAGGGCAGGGGTGTAGGATTAAAATGTCCCTTGAGTTTCATTCCCCATTTGATGCGAGAGTGTGGTTTTGTGGTCAGAGAGTAGGAAGCTCAGGACAACTGGAATCTTTTCTCATCTCTTCACTGTGTTTTCTTAATGTCCTTAGTGGTTCAGAGGATATATAATACTATTGGCCAGAGTTCACAGAACTATGATATGCTGCTGTGGTGGCTGAGAGTGAATTTTACAAGGATCTTTCTGTTACTGTAGTTTAGTCTGATTTGTAGTTCATAAAAGAGAAACCCACCTCTGAACAAGCTGATAATTTGCAGTCGTCTTGTCCTGGAGTCTCATCCTCCTTCAAAGAGATGGTAACAGCACTGGATCAGTACTGGAGCAGAGCGTATGCCATGGGACCGCTGGCCATCTAGTGCAGAGTGGAGGATAACATTTTGCTTTTGATGGTGGATATAGTGCTGAACTAAATAGATGTCAAAGCAAAGAGAATGAATTGAATTTCCCAGTTAAACAGCGCTTGTTTAAAAAGGAGTTTTCAAATGTCTCAAACTTGAAAAAGACACTGCAGGTTAGAAATGAGGTTTCCTTTTAGAACAAAGACCTAATCTGCATTACTAATAACAGTTGAGGTCATTAAAATAGAAAGAATTTCCATTTGAATTTCTTTTGAACAGTGTCTGTATTCTCTGGGTCACTGGGGTATTAGCTGTTCTTTTCCCACAGTTCTGATCCACCAGGATAGTGCAGTAAGGATTTCTTTTCCTCTTTAAGTTCTTTTTGATTCTTCTACCTAGAAGTGTTTCAGACTTGTTATAATCATACAAGTTCTGTAAATTAATTCTTCCATTCTTTTGCACAAAGTGTGCATTCTTGGCATCCCTCACTGTATGCCTGTTTATGCAGGAGCATTTTAACATTCCCTGTGTGCCCAAAGGCTTTTTAAACTGATAAAACTCTTCAGTCTAAAGTATCTTCTCTTTTTCTCTGTTCCCCCCCTTCTCCCTGAAGTGTTTCCCTGCTCTCTGTACAGCCATTAGATGTTCTGACTGTGCACTTCAGGAGATCAATATGCCTTTGGTATTCAGAGGCATTATCATTCTGAGGCTGTACAACTAGTACTTATTCATCCCATTAACATCTGCTCAGAATTCTCAACATCCCACCATAGCTAACAGAGAATGACCGTTTTGTCCTTGGTCAGGCTCTGTGGATTGGATGCCTGACACCTGGCTTATTGTTGGACAGATTCCATTTCACTCTTTACTTTGTTTTGGCCTTATTTCCCCCCTGAAGCTCAGTTTCAGCTGAAGATGGATGAATGAATTGGGAAGCATTGGCTCCAGTGCTGCTGTGGCAATTTGTTTGTGTTACTGCCCAAGTACGTTATTTGGTTCCTGAACTGTTGGAACCTGTTCTGACCTAACAGGGAGATCCTATCAGCCCACAAGGATGTGCTTGTAATTGAAGTACCACTGCTGTGAGGCAATAGAAAAAGACAAGAGTCCACTGGGCAAGATCAGCACATCACTATCCTTACTGGCTAGTTTGATGGAGGATTGTGAGATTTAAAGTTACGGAGGGAGGATGAACTGTGGCTTTGACTTCAGAGTTAACTGAAGTGGATATTTGGTGGAATTCAGAATACAAGCTTTATGATTATAACAGAAATTGCTAATAGTGTTAAGTTACTGAGGGAAAATAAACAAGCAAATTTGGAGTTAAGTATGTATCAGTGTTGAAGTAAATAGCCGGGAGTGGATTCACTATTTTAACCTCATGTCTGAAGGCCGTAACCTCTTAACTGAATGGAAAGAAACTGTAGAAAGGTAGAAAACCAATGTGTTGACACTCTGTCACTTCCTCCTGTGCATTTTTATTGCTTCTCTTTACTCATCCATGTCCTCCTGAAAGTTGGTTATTGTAGTAAGAGATGCTGGATCATTCACAGGGAGTGTGCACTCTTGAAGGCTACTGGGGGTTAACTCTGACTAACAAAAATAATTTTCATAGGTGGACTTCTTGATTATAAATCAAGATTATAGACTGTTTTAATTCATCATGCTATAAAGGCTTCATTTTTCTCTTCTCAGAGGCCATTGAGAAATCTTGTTTCAGACATACCGAATGAACTCCGTCTCATGTACACTCAGAACACCAGTTAGCAGAGCTAAAGATTCAAATGCTTGTGTTGCAAGTCGATGTCACCTTCTGCAGAAACTCAGCAGGAGCTTGGTTTGCCTGCTGTTGCAAGACATGAAGTAGAAAATGTGCATGAACCATGCTCCCTAAGAGAAGTGGAACAAACTAGAGCTTCCCTCAGGGCAGGGAGAAGTGCTTAAGCCCTAAAAACCTCTGCCTGCCCTTATTTCTGGTCCAGCTATGCACTTAGATGTGAGGGATTGGGCCTGATTGAAGTCTGTGAGGATCATGGTTAAGATGAGCATATCTTTGGAGTTTATTTTTTACCATGTCTTTGAAATAAAATTTGATTTGACATTGCTGATACCTTAAGACCTGTAACTGATCACTCATAAACCTTCACTATTTCGAAGTTGGGAAAATGCTTAATATATTGGTACAATTCACCTGTGGTATTTATCATGACTGATGTTGAGCTGTCTTTGGCAGGGAATGTCGTATTTCCATAACATCTAATTGTGTAGGTCCCTAGTCCTTGATTTTAGTTTGCAGTTACGCAGCAGTACTACCAAAGAATGAGAGCACTAAGTAAATATGGAATTGTCTCTCAGCTTAGATTGTTCTGATCTGACATTAGTGCTGCCAGAGGAGTAGTAGTATAGCTGATCATGATCAAAACTTTCCTATGCCAGAAGGAAACAGGGGTAGAAGTATATATACTTAAGTTGAATTTGCTGACTTCCATGATATTTTCTTAGAGGAGTCTACATATACAGAGCAGGTCTGGAAGAACTGTTGCCAATGTGGTGACAAGTTAATTATTCAAGTTCTAATTATGAAACAAATTCAGTGTTATTGACACTGGGATGAACCACCATATGCAGACCATGACAAGAAGCTTGAACGCTGTCAGCAATTATGTACAGATCTGTATTTGTCATTCTTAAAAGGTTTGTTAAGCAATCTGACAAATGGATGGCAATGGAAACAATAGGGTTTAGTATCTTGGCAAAATGAAATGTCTGCCCACAGGCCAGTGAGTGCTGCAGTAATTCTGGCAAGGCAGCCAGACCCTCTTAGCCAAGTGATGGCAGATCCAGCAAGTTTTGCACACCCAGTTCAGGTAAGGCCATTACTCTGGGGCATCTGTGAAGAAACAGTTGACTCATGTGGGAGCTCAAGTCTATGCAATACTCTTACAACAGAAGTTAACTTCAGAGGTGTTTGCTGCTCTGGTCGCTGTAGCGCAGTCCGTGATTATGCTAATCCTGGTGTGAAACACGGCCTATAAAGTCACGAGTATGTGATACAGGTACTGAAAATAGATGTACAGTACCCCTGCTTGTGAGTCAGGAAGAGGAACATGGGGCTGTTCCTGTACCTTTGTCCTTTACCTTTGTATTGACAGATCTGCCTGTTTAGTTACCTTGAATGGAGTGTTCATTGAGGTGCAAATACACAAAAGCAAACCCTACATCTTTGGCTTCTTGGAGAAAATTACTCATCCTCAGCATCTGGCCCATCCATGGTCTGCATCCACTTTACTTCTTGCCACCTACTGTGGGAAGAATGGCTAGTCGTTCCCAGAGGCCTCATTACAGAGCAGACTGTGTGGGACTACAGAGATTACATCTGCAAGGAAAAAGAGTTAGAGCTTGGTGGTTTATGCAGTATTCAAAGGTGTCATTTCCATGGCAGAGATAGATGTCGTAGGACATACAGGACTTTGAGGCTAGACTGTTCAGAACAGACAGTTTACATGGTGCACTTGATGTGTTTGTTTTTCAGGTCCAGCTGGGGGCTTTTCCAAAATTCTCTTTTCCCCCCTCCTTGTGTTTAGCCTTCACAGAGAGCAAACTTTTGCATTACAAGGTTCCTTTCACCCAGGCTCTGCTGCAGGGCATAGCTCCCTTGCTTTGGCTCTGATTGTAGGTTACTTTGGTTCTGGCTGAGCATTAGCTTTTCCCCTGAAGCCTGCTAAGCGCCCTAGGCACCAGCTTGACTCCTCCGGGGTTGCCAGCAATGCAGGCATTTGCAGCAAACATATGCTAATTCAGAAGGTTGCCTTCCAAAGCTGTTTTTGGGCTGGTAGATCAGCAAACTGCCCAGCACTGCCCTCCAGTGGCGTGAGAGGCTCCCTTTAAGCAGCGATGGTCGTTGTGAAGACGGTGTTTACAATCATGTTTGGGCAGAAAGCCCTCTCAATAGTCAACACAACTTCAAAACACTAAGATCCAGTCGATGTATTGGACACATCCTCCTTCCTGCTATAACATTTTACTGCAGAAAATCTTGCCTGAGAGCTTTTTTTACATCGTTACCTGCTTCCTGTTAGCTGCTCAACATTCTCATCTTCCCATCTGCCAAAAGAGGCCCAGTGGAAGGGATTCACCTCCATCAAGGCAGCTGTAAGCACTGGAAGAGGATCAAAGGGACTTAAAGTTGACCTGTGGCACTCCAGCAGGGTCTCACATAGATCAAAGGGTACATACATGGTTAGAGCCTGACTTCTGGAACTCCCTTTCAAGATAACCTGGCACAAGCATGGCCCTGTCTTTACTACAGCCTAGTATATGTATGTTGTAAATGGGCTTATATATTGGAGAGGAGGTTATAGGTACTGTGTGTTTTTGGATATCGTTGTTATGGTTCTTACAGTTTGCTTTTTTGGAGTGAGGCATGTTATAAAGATGTTTGCACAAGCAGCCAGTGTTGCAAGGCACAGTAGGTGATTTCAGACTTCACGCAAATCTGCTTCAGTTTTGTCCCCTCAAGTCCTAACCCTGGACCTCCCGTAGTCTGCAATAAATACAGGAATCTTCCAAGAAAATGCTGGTGATGTGTATTAGGAACCATTCTGGTTAAGATGTCATTTCTCTGTACAACTGATGTTCTGTTGAGGGGACCTGCTGGTGTCCCAGTTTCTCAGCTAAGGCAGGATTTTACTGAGGTTTTGTTCGCGGTTTGTAGCTGACACAACTGACACAAAACATGAATTTGAGCCTTGTTGCTGGTGCATCCCAAGATGCACACAGGTTGCCACAGGATGGCGCCTAATGGCCAGGCTTGCAGGGCTGGGAAGAGATGGGCCCTACATGTATGGAATACGTATGCTGTGTTCAGTCTTAATCCACGCAGATATTTCCTATTAAGTTCTCATAAGTAAACTACATTTATGTCTATAAAATGCAATCGGGCTGTGTTGAGACTGGAAATTCTGTGTGATTTTTGTCTCACAGACAAAACTCTTCCTTCACTCTCATGATGTATGGATGTTGCAGTATAGTGATCAGTGGGCTGCTTGGCTCAGACCTACAGCGTTCCGGGGTGTTTCTGGTTGTGTTGGTTTGGCAGCATTGATGATAATAAATTTCTTTTCAAGTCTCCTGTTTTCACACAATGGCCTTTGCTTGAGTTTGTGCAGTGCAGAAGGGGCATCTAGTGGCCAGATGGCAAAGTGTGATAGTGCATGCTAAGGGACAGGAGCTTTGGTTATTACAGGAAAAAGCCAGTTTTGAAATGGAGGTTGGACCCTGGAGAACAGTTTGCATTGTTCAGTTTGGACAAGCAGATTTGTATTCAGTGATGAATTCCAGAAGTGTGAGGAGGGAAGGTGAGGCTATCCCCTCTGAGGCAGCTACATTGGATTTGACAGGAGATAGGAATGCCTTTATTCTTACTAGCTTCTGTCTGTGATATTAGCTGTCATATCACACATCTAAGCTCTAGTATCCAGTCTGTAATATTAGGATTATTTTAAGCCCTCTGTGAGGAAAGATCATGAAACTCATGCAAATGTACATTGTTCTTTGAATAGAAAGTGCAGACTGTTTTGCTTAGATTTTTTGCTGTGCACTTCATTCTGAACTCTTTGTAGAAAAATGTATAGGATTGTGTTGTGAAAAGTACACAAAAAGGTATAGAATAAGAAGACAAACAGGTTCTGCTGGGTACCCCAAACCTACTTTCTCTCCTTTCTCTTAATCCAGCTTGCTTACTGCTGCCCCATTTTCATAGCATGCATTTCCGGCTTGCAGAGTTTCTTACCTACTGGCTGAGAATAGAAGCCTTGCTGTTATGCTGGCCTTAAGTCTCTTGTAATGAGCGTTACCCAGACGAAAGCAGCTGTGTCCTTTGGCTCTAGTTTTAATACTATGGTAAAGAGCAGATTATAGTGACGTTGGACTGCAGTGATGCAGAGGTAGCACAAACCAAGGCCAGTTTGGGGAAGGCTTTAGCAAGGATGACTAAGGACTTGGAGCTTATGCTTTAGATAACAAATCCACCCAGTTGTGCTCCTTCTTTGGAAATGTAGTCAAGCCTGACAAATCGGGGCCTGGACAGAGTTGTATTAGGGTCCTTTAATTGGACTAAGCTGGTTAATACCATGCTAGCTTTTGTATGCCCAAGGGTCCAGCGCAGAAATGGTCTGCCATTTATGCTAGCAAAATCTCAAGAAGTTGCAACCATGAACTCTTTAAAATAAGTTCTAATATTCTCACAGGTGGACACTGCATTAAGGTACTTTGATTATTATAAGGAAGTCAGATGTCGTGACTTATGTGGACTTCATTAGCTTGGGTTTTGAGCAACACGAAATGAGCCTGAAGTCCTGGCAGACACTTGGATGTGCTGGCAGTTAGAAGGGTCGGAAAGAACAAGTGAATGCTTCTTTTCAAGAGCATCATCCCTCATAACCTGCTGCAATCCCAGAACTCACAATATATGTGTCCTGGCAGTGATAAGGCATGGGAGTCTCACATCTGTCTGTGGAAGGTTTTGGCTGAGCACCATATACTGCTGCCATTTCCCAGGTTGTTCAAGTCCAAACCCTGTTAAGACAAAAGCATGAAATGCTGCCTTCAGAAAGGTGCCGCTGATACCATTTCTGCATGTGTGATGTTACTGACATATCAACCATGTTATCATCTCAGTTTGAACGTGTCAGTGTTAACTTGACAGGAAGACCAGATGAAGACTCCAGGATAAAACTTGGTTACTAGCACAAGCCACACAACACAGCAAAGCTGCACAAGACCTAAGCCTCTGTGGAAGGATATTCACTTTCTTATGTGTGGGGATTTGTTGCACTAATTCTGGTTTATGAAAGGTAAGCATGTCCTTCAGGTAGACATATGAGTCCAAACTACTACAGATAGGTTTATTACCCAAGAGTTGTGAGGTATTGCGCAAGTCAACTTTCAGAAGGGTCTGAATTCAGTAGGGGAAGAATGGTGGCTTCTTGCAGTATTAATTGTGCAGTGGATTTGTGTGTATTTGCTTTGATTTGGAAAAAATGAGATGATGTGAGGATAATTCATGCAGGTGAGGCATTCTGAGCAGAAAGATTCTGCATGTGTCAGTGTTTGGTGACACCCCCTGACAGCAAAAGAGAGTCTGAGGAGAGAGAAATGAGTTCCAGATGGTTGTGGTAACTGGCAAGAAACTAATGCTGAGGCTGATCTTGAGAAAACAGACTGAAGACATCAGAGATGAAAGTGGGGGCAGGGTGGTCCAGATAAGGTTGATAACACATGATATATCATCTTTGGAGCATTCCAAGGCAGGATGGTGAGATGAACCATTTGCTCCTGAATTGCAGTGTTTTGGTGGTGAATTCTCTCGTGTGGTGACTCTTCTGCTTTCTGCACTGGAAGTAAAACCAAAGGCAGTAAATACCTATTTCCCTGCACATGGCCCAGCAGCTTCTGTCTGCTTTGCAAGGATGTTGAGATAACACAAATTACTCATTTTAAGATTGCTGTTGTTTCCATCAGGTGCAGCTTAGGTCTGTCTGCGCCAATTCCTTGCTATGCTGCATATTTCTTTTTAAACTAGGAATTTGTATGGCATCTTAACTGCCTTCTATCTTTAGTTGTCAGTAGAAGGGTGAGGCAATGCACGTAATTCTTATTATGGTTAATTTAATCCAATTGTGATGTGGATTTAGAGGTACTTAGTAGGTCACAGCAGAGTGTGGGCTCTGTCTTTTTCCAGTTACTCCCATAAAACAATGGACGCTGATATTTTTTCACCTCATCTAAGGATGATAAGGTGATTTGGTGCTTGTGTAATGCAGACACTTCTGTTGAGCTCTATAACTGTTCCTTAGTTGGGAAAAGGATTCGTGTATGTTTTGTGGGTTCATATATCTTGTGGGTTCACCCATCTCATGATGCATGGGAGACAGCAGTAAAGACAAACATGGGCTAACTCTGCTATTGGGATTAACAGTGTGCTTTTGTCTTTTGTCTTATTTTCTCTTGGAACAAAGCAGCCTCGATCAGAAAATTGTGGTTGATCCTCATCTGGAGTTTGCTTGTAAATATGAGCTGATACAGAAGCCTGCATCTTAGAAATGCCCCTGGCCACCTCCGCCCCCAGGCCAGTTCTGAGCTCCTGTCACAGCCATGGAGGAGACACCAGGTTTGTTTTCTTCATTATATTGGGAGAGTTCAAAAACCAGAAAGCAGAATGCAACACCAGGGTCCTTTTTCCTTTTTGCCTGTGCTGTGACTCTCTCGGTTCTTCCCTTTCTTGCTCCCTTTGACAGCCTGTAACTCACCAGCTGCCTGAGCCTGTAAATCCTGCTCTCCTTGTCCTGTGCAGTTCGATCCGTGCGATCCAGGCAGCGTTTTCTCCTTGTTCCAGGAACACGAGTGAAGCATTGAGAGTGGAAGGGGACTCTGTCCACTGTGTTAGTGCTAGTCCCCAGTTCGGGGGAGCATGGAGCCAGTGCCTGTAATAGGGAGAATTCTGCAGAATCCGTGATGTGGACAGAGCTGGTATTTGCTAGTTTCCAACTACTGTTTCTCCCCAGAGGTTTGTAGAACAGCCACTCTTAGACTTGTCATGGAATTAAGGAAAACTACCTCCAGGGTGTACAGTGCTGCTCTCCTGCTGCCACTTTTCCTCTTATTCTGGGGTAAGTTTTTTGTCTTCTGTGCCTGATTCTTACCCAGCTACTATGCAGTAACTTTGGATCAGATCTGTGACCTGCGCTTGTATTGCGAAGGTAACTGAACAGAATGTCACTCTCACAGTGAGCTTTGATGCCTGAAAACTTCTTGTCTGGCAGATAAACAGGCATTTCATTCCAGATACGTTTTTTCTTCTAATTATTTCTTGTTTTCTTTCATCTTTCTCTGTGTGCACGTGTATGTATGCATTTATTCTCAAGAGCTGAAAGTGTGTGCACTTTCACGTGATGAAGTATTCAACTATTATAGTAACCTCTTTCTCTGTGTAAAAGTTCTGAATTTTACGGTTGTGCCCATAAAGAAGAAACACAGAACTTTATTTTCATTCTATGTGCTATAGAAATACATCTAAGCAAAAGAGGAGTGTACCTAGGGGAGTATATTAATATGCTGAAGTGCCAGATACTTCTTGTACAAAATGTGGAGGAAGAAGAGAGTACGCGAGTATTCTCACTTACAAATTTTGAAGCAAACAGATCCATCCTGAAAGTGCACTGATGGGGGGGTTAGTTTTGGTGTTTTCCACGTGGAAACTTATTTTATAGCAAAGTAATATCCTTGAGTATACTGGGATTCCTCAAGTTCACATGAACATGTCTTTAGGCTCCAAAAATCACCCTTGTATACAATTTGTTATGCTGCCTGAAAAATAGAGTTTTCTGTTTCTTCTGCAGTGGTGCTTGAAGGTGAGGCCTAGACATCTGTTTTAGTTGTCTAGGGATTATACGGTCATGTCAGAACGTGTCCAGCCTTTTACTGGAAGGTGTGATTGAGATTGAACCAGCCTCCTTATCTTCTCCTTGGCACTGCCAGGCCAGTATCTGTGTGTAGTACTCCTGCTTGATTCCCACTGAGCTGGGACAGGAGTGATCACTGCCATGAAGGAGTGGAGGTAAAATATGGAGATCATGGGGGAAATACGATAAAAGTGCCTTTTCTCTGCCAATACCTGCTGAACACTGCAGTTGGCATTCTCTTGCATCAGTAGCTGCTGTTTGTGTACTTCTTAAGAGTTGGAGAAAGTTTTCAGCTTTTCATTTTGCTCCCCAAAGTTTATCTTTCTTTTTTTCTTTCCTCCCTGTGAAGCCTCCCTAAATCTCCTTTGTTCTAATCACCTCAGACTATGAATATGAAAGTCAAAATATGGTTAGATTTTTGTCTTGATACTTCCCCCCCCCCAATCTCTTTGTACCAGTTCCTTTGTCTGGTACATTCACTCCAAGTGCCTGGAATTCCTCTGGCCACAGGGAAGCAGCAGGACTGTCCTTTGTATCTAGTAACCATAGCTACTGGTTTGGAGTGTGAAGCAATTATGGTGGCTTTGTGTTATGCTGAAGGAAGGCCCTTTGCATACACGGTATTGTTCAGGATGTGGCTGCCAGGGAGCTGGCATGTTTCTCAGGATTTGTGCTATTTGACCATTGCACTGGTAGCTTTTTACTGGGGTAATGAGAGCATTGTTTCCTTTTGGAGTGCAGGTGGATGACACATCTTGATAGAGCCCAGCAAAGCTCAAGGGAAGGGGTAATTTCCACAGGCTTTCCACCTACTCCTATTTTGCAAGGGGAATTTTGCCAGATTTTAACTGTAGAGAATGGTGGTATTTATGGAGCATTTGCAGACTTTTAAGGCCATAAGAAAATGGCTTTTCTTGCCCTTGTGAGGCATATGACTACTTAAATGTCTAATTGAGTCTAAATGTCAGTGAGGCATAGTGGTCGAGTTACCTGTTCTGATTCTCCAGATGGGCTGTTGCAAGCTGTAACCCAGAGGCCCCCCTGCAGCCAGTTCCACGCTGCCTCCACTTGTTTGCCTTAAACTCCAGAGGGACAGTGGTGCAGACTGTGCATGTGACTCCAGTTTTACTGCTGCCATCTGTGGAATGGGCAGAGTAGCTCTCAGCCTAACTTGTGCTCTAAAGGAGATTCTGGGGGACAGAATGAATGTCTACTCGTTTCTGTTCCCACAACTCCAGCCACCAATGAGCAGGGTAATTCACATACCTTTGGCCTGGAAAATGCTTTGGACACCTATTGAGAGAGGACATGTGCAAACAGACCTGTTTTCTGGCAGTTCGCTATCTGCTCTAATGCAGCTCTTGAGATTAGCTTGGACACAGGGACAGTTTAAATCTCCCTTGCTTCAAAAGGTGTAAACAAAGACATGCAATCTTTTCAGCTGTTTTGTTGATAGTGTATTTAAATAAGAATTGGAAATTAAAGATTGTGAGTCAATCTGGTTAACTGAATACACAGGAAACCCCCGTCTCAGTATTTGATCTGTGGAAATGGCTGAGAGATCAGAGAATGTGTAAACCATGAAGGTCAGCTTGGAGAAGTGTTTATTAAGGGAAAATACTGGGTGTCATAAGCGCAGAAGATCAAAGGGTTACTGTGGCAGTATATGCAATGCTGTCATAAAACGTGGATTTATAGCTCCTGTCTTTCTCCAAGTTCTAGAAGCAACACAATAGGAGTTACATCTTCAAATCTGAATTAAAATAGTGAACAGGTAATGGAAACAAGCTGGCTGGCTACTTGTTCTGTGTTGAGTAAGTTTAATTCCCTGAAGTGGTATTTCTCATTAATGCTGGTAATACCTCTGCCATCATATTGGCACTGCTCAGCGCTATGGATCACTGCCCACTGTTTGGCACCATTCAGCAATTCACTGGGCAAGCTGGGTGGGAGCGAGCCAGGAATCACATTCTGCTTCTTTGAGGGGGGTCACATACTCTGCATATTTCACAAGGATAAATGGAGCTGCATCTTCTTGTGCCCATGTTAATGAAAGTCTAGTGGCCTAGGCCTTTATAAGGTCTTTATAAATAATTTGCTTAGTAGATGGTACATATCTCTGGCATGAAAAACCTCTGTCACACCAAAACTGGAACACGCAAATGTTGTGGTCTGGGGCTTGTTGCTCTCCAGTAATGAAGAAAAACAGTGTCAGAAGTAGTCTGGGAAATGATGAACACTCTATCCATCTAAATCGCCAGACAAGAAAAGCTGCAATCTGAGCTGTGTGCAAGGACATCACTAGAGGGTTTTAAATTAGTATCCAAGCTGGTAGTTGGCAAGATACAGGTTTTGTGTGATTAAGAACTTGACTCTGGGCACCAGAATCTTGAGGGGAATTGGATATACGTGATCCTAATGGTGACATCACCTGAGCATGAGACCAGGAAATTCAAACAAAGCTGATGGGAAGTGGCTGTGGGGAGAGGGAGCAGCTGGTAGGTGGGAGCAAGTTACTACAGCAGAGCTTGGCTGGCAGAGGTGGTTAAGCTGCTGCAGCTCTAGGGCTTAGCAGCTGTGATCAAACATTGGTATTTTGGAAAGCTTCCCGTGCCCACATCCCATTTTCTCATGTTGAATAGAAAAGCCCACTGTTAAAGCAGCTATCAAAAGATGCCCATTACCATGTAACAGGACAAGGAATACATGTTATGGAATATTTTGGGCTAGGTGAAAAACCAGTGCCTATTATTAACATGTCATGAGCTTGTCGGTAGCCTCAGAATTTCCTGGCCTCGTTTTCTGCTTCTGGTATTACAAGGAGTAGGTGGTTTTTCTTGGGTCCGGGAAGAAAGGGTTTAATCTCTCTGTGTCAATAAGGAAATGGGGCTTGTAAATTCTTAAAATGTGTAAAGCCACCTAAAAAGGCCTTGTATGCTCCCTGGACAAGGACACTGAAGGTACTTCCTAAAGGATTTCATTTTATTCAGACATTACCTTCCAAAGTTAACAAGGATGGAGAAGAGAGAGGGGCAGCAGCATGAAAACCTCTCTCAGGCCTGTCCAGTTTTTCTTCCTGGTGTATGGATCCTGGGAAGAGGCCATGGTGTGTACCCTTCAGCTAATCCTTTACACTGACCAGAGTAGGGAAAGATCAGCAGAGGTCAGCAGGGATTTACTAATATAAGCACATGCCTTCCTGTTGTCATGGGGACATAACTCTTTCCATTCCTTTATTCGAGTTTAGTAGCTGTGTAACTCTTACACTCGAGGTGGAGGGATTCTCTTTCTACCCTCAGTATCTTTCTTTAGTGGGAACTGTGCTGTGAGGATCAGCAGGAGCACAGCCTGGCTGGTAGGAATTGCATCAGGCTGGGGTTTTAGTAGTCACAGTTGAGGTATTATATTATTCCATTTGAATAACACATTAAATATAATAAGAAAACTCCAAACCATTAATCAATTGTCAAAATTGTTCTTTACTATGAAGGAAACAAGGTGATCTCTGGGCTGATAACCCCAATGCTGCCACTTCCTTGTTGGAATTTAAAGTGACCATTAAGAGCACCTTTATGGTAGTTATCAGTGAGGCACTGGGCATCTCCCATGAGGTCAGGTGTATCCCAGCCTGAGGGCATCCACCCTCCATCCTGGTTTCCCAGGACTTTGAAAAAACAAACTTGTGAAAAGCAAACCCAAAAACCAAGCCAGTCGGTAACACTAAAGCAGCATCTCACAAGTGGTGAAGTAATAAATGACTGAAGCTCCTTGTCTTGTGTATTGTCTTAGTAACTCATCACTGGCCTCTCACAAAACCTTTGGCTAGCATAATGTCAGGATGGAGAAGGGAGGCTGTGAAAAAAGCTACTTCAATGCAACTCCTGTTGTGGGGGAAATTACCACTGAGATTTCACAAGTATGAGATAATGGCGAACAGACAAAGTTGAGGGGTTGGTTTGGTTTTTAAAGGACAGAAACCTTGCTTCAGCTCTTTGAGACCCTCCTCCTCCCACTCTGCCTTGGTGAATTCCCACAGCTAGCTCTGTCAGTCCAGTGCAGCAGCATCTTATCCCAGGTTACTGAAATAAGAGATCCCTCAGAACCCTGGGACAGAGACAGTGAACTGCTACCAAGAGAATCTCACGTTGCCCAGCATCTCATTAATTCCTGTTTTCTCATTAATGGCTAGAAAACTTGCTGCTATAACTGCCCTTTGAAAGATCATTTACTAAAGGTATGAAATTCTTAAAGCAAATCATGAAGGCAAAGCCCGGTAATGCAGCTTGTTTGCCTTAAAGTGATGCAGAAGGTCACAGGCCTCAACTTTGATGCAAAATCTTTGTCAGCTACCTTTAAAGTGTAAAACCAGACCCGCCCTGACAGAGTGCAATGAATGCTTTATATGCAGCTCTGTGAGCCTTTGAAGTCCCTCCTAATCCACCCCTAAATGCCTGGAACATGCTCTTCAAAGAAACTGGAGTCTTCTCCAGTTTCATTTTAGGGTAGGGTTGCTGGATGGTATGACCGTAACATATTTTATGGTTATTTTCCCACTTACAAACATCACTGATTCATATTTTTCTTGTGGTTGGTAAAGGAAAAATCCTGAATGTCATTGTTAGCCCAGCAACAACTACTTCTGTGGAAGACTGTAAACTCTTTTGTCATTCAGTGATTTCTTTGGCCTGATTTTCATCATTTTAATGAAACAACATTGTCTGAATTACACATTTTCATGATTGGTGTATTGTGTGGCAGGAAAAACTTATTCACTGTGCTTATTAGCATTTGGTGTGTATTCATATGCTATTGACAATAATAATCATTAGTCTATTCCAAAATGGAGAGGAATTATTGTATACCTTAGGGCTGATGAGTGAAAATAACAAAACGAGAGCTAAAAACATCATATGCATTCTTCTTGAGCTAGGTGGTGATCTAGGTCTTTGATACCCTTCTAGTCCACTGCATTCTTCAGACTCTGCATTCAGCTTCCTGGCAGCAACGCAAGTGGGCCATACTCAGTCTCACTCCTGAAATTCCCCCTTTCTGAGATCATTTTGTAGCAAATTCTGGTTTGAATTTGTGTCTCATCTGTGGAATTATTTAGCCAGAAGTTTAGCACTTCCACTGAATGAATATTAGTTATGCTATATTTACACAGGGGCATGTTTTGTCCTTGGGAGATATTCCAATATGAGCATAGGCATGCTGTATAAAGGGTACTGTATGATATAATCTTACAGTTTGTGCTAATGCTTCTGTAACCTCTGCTGAAGAGGGCAGACGTGGGTGATTTTCTGCAAGCTGCAGTTCACAGAATAATTTGAAGGTATTTAGATATTATTTTATTTCTTGTGGTTTATTCTGCAGTCTTCTCAGCCTGCTCCGTGCGTGCCGTATGAGCAGTGTTACTTCAGGGTATTTGTTCCAAAAAAGGAACATTTTCCTCCAAAATGAGGTCCTGATGAATTTACCACTTTAAGATGTAACTAAAGTAACATTTGGTTGTAGAAAGTAGCTAAACCTAATGGAGTAACAATGCAGGAATTCAGCCTTTCTCAGTCCTGTATGTAACCAGTTATTCACCACGTATTACAAGTACACATAACTAGTTAACCTCTGGTATTGTTCGTGGTCATAGCTAGTTTAGAGGAGGTTGGAGTTCTCCCTATTGCTATTCTGCTGTTCTTTGGTAAGCCAAGAAGGTCTGAGACTTTCTAGGGAAGCTTTGTGCTTGCTTGTCTTGGTATCTGTAGTTCACCCCTGTTGTGTCTACAAGTTTCTGTGTGACTATTGGGCCGTGTATTTGTCACCAAATCTTGTTGTAATGGACAGACATTAATGACCAATACAGATTATCGAGCACTGCAGTATGATGAACCAAAATAGCAGAGGTACAAAAAGGTATGTCTGTTGTGAAAGAACTTTGGAAAAGACAAGAAATAGCAAATGGATTTGATGTTTATCTGCAAGAAGCATTTAGACTGTCTGCTTAGGATGGAAACAGAAAAACATTCACATAGCCTTTGAAGTTACTGCGGCCTGTCTACACCAGCAGTGCTTGGCGCTTCTTTTGAAAGGTGAGTTTCTTTGCATATTTCTCTTCAAATCAGAGTCCTTCCAAACATGCAGTGGACTTGGTCTCTGTTTTTTTATCTCGAACTGTGCTCCTGACCTGAGAAAAGTGCAGCCTGGGGCTGGTTACTCATTAAGTGTACAAAGGCTCATATCTTCTGCCCAGTAAAGCTCTTCTGCGGAGTAGTTTCCTGGGCTCCCACTCTAATTGCTACAGAGATTCCAGGCAGATTCCGTCATCCTTGTTTTCTGCCTGACTGGGAATCTGAGAATAAAAGGGTCGATGGCAGAATAATGAGATTGCTGGACAGTGCAATGCTCAGCAGCTCTCCCCAGCATCACATGAGAGAGGAAGGGAGGGGTGGGCCTAGAGGTGATGCTGGGAAGAGAAGGGGCTGTCTTAAATCCCTGAGCACCCTCCCCCTCCATCAGCACTGCCTCTTAAAAGAAGACTTAGAAACTCTACAGTCTTTTGGTGGGAGAAATTTGGGGGAGGTCAGGGCATGGGCAGGCTTTTGTAAACCAAAGTCTCCTATAAATCCCTTTCAGGTTTTGAAGTTGGATGCCTTTACCTTCAGGTACAAAGAGACTTGAGGAGCAGATAGGGCAGTGAGTTGTAGAAAACCACTGACACGTATTAACTACTGGGTGTGTAGAAGGTGCACCAGAGCAAGGCAAACGTGACAAAAAATAGGCTGGGATAACGATAGCATGAATGAGAGAATGTGTAAGGTCAGCTGAGGAGTGATGCTGTGGTGTGTGATCCTGGCAAATCTTTAGCATGGCATGTTAAAACATTTCTCAACTAGCAGTGATGGAGCAAGGGCCCACAGTTACAGAAGGCAGTAAAAAGGGCAAAGAGCTGCTTAACAGTGGCATCTAAACCCAAGGTAAAATGCTAGAGATAGTTTGACTTCCACTGCTAGGCAAAGTCAGGATTGTCTCACCAGAAGCAGGAGCTATTTCTTAGATACCATTTGCTGCTGTTTCATGAGCTTTATCTCTGCTTTGTGGTCATTTTTCATAGACATTTTCAAAACATCTACTGTATAGTTTGCAGAGTTACTTCCAAGTTTGGATGTTTCCTAGCACTTATGCAGGAATCAGTCTGGCGTATCTCTACCCCAGAGCTTCTCTCTGATGTATCCGGGAGTGGGGAATCTCAGCATTAGTTGCTGGGATCTGGGTATTACACTGTGCTTTGGCTTTGCAGGTACTAAGAGTTTGGACCTAAAATACCACTGGCAGAGTGAATCTCATCATTTTCTTTCTTTTTTGCTGTTCTCATAACACCTAAAAATTTCCTGCTGTGTAAATGTACTTGTCTAACCTGTGGGGAGAGGCTGCCTGGGCACAGTGGTTGTCAAACTTTCAGCTGCTTGATGGAATCAGAGATTGTGAAATGTGTCAGTTTGGAGTTTGGGTTGAATTGTTTGTGGCAGCATCTTCAAATCACTAGAGGATTAGCTGAGAAAAAAAGAAGTATCTCCAGAAGGAGCAGGTGAGACAGTAAGAAATACTGTCTGCCTTGCTGGATTTCCAAGCACAAGTCCTATGCCCTACCAGTGAAAGGAGTTATTGAAGCTTACACGAAGTTTATCTCATGAATGGATTTAATGTGATAAGTTTCACTGCTCTCAAAGTGCCTCATGGATGAATAAGCATAAATAAAATAGTTGGTTTGTGAGTGCCTCCTAAAAAACAGGTATCTGGTCATCCCACTTAGCAAGAGAATCCTGATGGCCATCATACGAAGGCATGTTGTGTTGTCTTCTTTATAGTAAATATTTGATTCTCCAGTAACCTTCTCAGCTAATGGCTAGAACAGCCCTTAGCAACATGGAATTTGGGTGGGCAATCTCCAACTTGTATGTAGTGATCAGCAGAACTTTCTTTAGGGTTGCAAATGCTGGCTAACAAAAAGTATCTTTTCTCAACAGGAATTTCATCCTCTGAAAATGGCAGCAGCTGTTCCTCATCCCCCTGTGAAAATGGTGGGAGCTGTCAGGATTTGGAAGTGGGATACAGGTGCACCTGCCCCATGGAGCCTGTAGCCTACATGGGCATAAACTGTGAACACCTCTATGATGCATGCTCTAAACATGAGTGTACTGCCCACAGGATGTGCAATAGCACTCCAGGACTCCTGGAATATGACTGCATCTGTATGCCTGGCTTCACAGGTATTGATTGTAATGTTAATGTTAATGAGTGTGAGAGCAACCCTTGTACAGACCCTCGTTTTGAATGTGTAGATAGTGTAAATGGCTACACCTGTAAATGCCAAACAGGACTGAATGGAGAAGGCTGCCAAACAGAAAGCTCTGTGTGCTCTAGCCACCCCTGCCTAAATAACGGGACATGTGTGGAGGGTCCTGGGGACTATACCTGCATCTGCCAGCCTGGCTTCACCGGAGCCAACTGCAGAGACAACATTGATGAGTGCACCTCCAACCCCTGCCAGAACGGAGCCATCTGCAGAGACAGGGTCAATGAGTATAGCTGTTTCTGTGTGCCTGGGTTCCAAGGATACAACTGTGAAATAGACATCAACGAGTGTGCATCCCGGCCCTGTAGAAACAATGGCACCTGCCTCAATGAGATGGATCACTATGTGTGCAAGTGCATCCCCGGCTACACAGGTACCTTTCATGCTCATGTACTAGCCGGGTGGTTGGGTTATGTCTCATTGTTCATGTAGTTCCACGGTTTGCCTGCTGCTGCTGTGTCTTGTAGAGTTAGTAGCTGTCCTGAGAAGCTGTTGTTTTACAGCTATGAGACTAAATCTCTTGCATGACTCATTTCTGGAGTGTTTAGTAGTACTGTGTGTGAATAATGGTGCAGGGCTTGTTGCTGTGACTTCTGGGCAGCAGCTGAGTCTTTGATTTCCATAGATGGCATGGATGTTGAGAGACATGAATCAAAGAGTGGAAGTGGGTGGGTTATGTGAGACTTGAGTACTAGATACAAGTAGCTGTGATTAGCTGTCAGTGTAAAATTAAGAGAGATAGACAAGGAAAGATATCTATTATCAGGAAATGTATACTTAGTGTTTCCAGGTATAAGGTGCCTATGCCTTTCTGACCTGTGGTTCTTTGTCCTGTCCTGCAGGACTTCTCAAAGGGAAGTAGTCTTCTTGGGATAAAGGGGCTTTTAGTTGGAGATTTCTTTTGCAATTCTTACACAAGCAGTGAATGGTTTTTGGCATGTGACACAAGAATCTCTCTTTTGGGCATCTGTGCTAATGGTGACTCAGAGTAATTTACACCTGCAAGTTATCTGTGAGGGAGGCAGTGGGGGGTTCTCCTTTCTCCAGTGCTGTTTATCAGAGTGGAATGCAATTGTGCTGCACCCACGCCTGCCTGGTACCACCTAGCACATGAACTTTCCCAGCCTTCCTTGGTGTCACAGGCTTAAGTGTTTCAAGAGTTAGGTTGCTGTGAAGGAATGCTGCTGATTACCAGTGGAATGAGAAAAGTTACAACATCAGGAATGCAGCCCCTGATGCTGACTCACTTTCTGATAAGAATTAACAGAGATTGAGTTAAAAAAGCAAAATTTCAGTGTAGGCCTTATGATTTCTACTGATTTTGAGTATCAAGTATAATTGTGTCTTTGTAAATCTGTTTCTATTTTATCTTTAGGCTGAATCCTCAATTCAGGATTGTGGGATTCCCCTGCCAGGGAAGTGATAAAATGACCCAGGCAGCTGGAGGAGTTTGTTGTGTTCCAAGTTATTCGTATATGAGGCTTTGCCTTATGATGCTTCATCCATTCTGGCACCATTGGCCAGCAAGTTGTTTCCTGGTGCTTGCAGCTGGAATTTGGGTGAAGGAAGTTTTGCATTGGTATTGACGGGTTTGAACCAGCAGATTAGGGGGCCCACATTCCACCAGGATTAGGATGGCCATGTCCACTATGTGGTTAGCCATTGCCAAGAAGGGAAGATTAGATGGATTGGCAGGTGCCATTGTAATGACTGAGGTTTGGAGGTGATGCCAGGCACTGGACAGCTCAGAGGTGACATACAGTATGGAAAGATAGTTGCAGAGAAGTCATCCAGGAGGTCTTATTCTTTCAGGCAAAGTTGAGACTTTGGACAAAAATGAGTGACTTGCTGTTGTTCTTGAGTAGTAGAATTGGAACTAACACCTTATTTTTAATAGCACTTCATAATAAAATTCAATACTAACATCTAATGTCACTGTAGTTACCATTTTGCACTGCTTTAATGGTTTTTTCCTAGTATCTCAAAGCAAGTTATAAATACTAACTAAACAAATGGAACAATATTTTGGAGAAGCAGGTAGAGATCACTCTTCCCATACCCAAAATGCAGCTGCCTCTGGTGTAGAACACTGGATCTGATTAATAGCAATGCAACATAAGTGAAAAGTACCATGTGTAACTAAAACTGTAAGAGCGATATCATATATAAAAGTCTAAATAACACTGACTAGCAGTGTGATTCTTCTCTTCCCATCCCTGTTCTCCCTGCCCTCAAAGGATCCTAAACTAAAACAGCTGTCTCATGAGATTTTTAAGAGCTGTATGTAAGATCAAGATTCTGTGGCTTGCTTAGAAATTGGGTGTTGTTTGTGAAGTGCCGAGTGGCTGCTTCAGCAAACCTGAGTGCAAGAGACTAGAGCTTCACAAATGCTGGAAGCTGTGTTTAGTTTTGAGAGAGGACTAAAATTCAAAACTCTAGACAAAATAATTGTGGTTTCAGATAAAAATTAAACGTATTTAATTTGTAGAATCACTGTTCATGAGCTCTCAATATTCTTACAGCAGAATTAGGAGAGATCACTATGTAACCAGTTTGGTTGGTAACATGGGTTTTGTGATTCCAACTCACAAGTCAAGGCAGCGCAGATACATGTTTTGGATTTGTAACACAAATATTTCTCTGTTTTGTAACAAAGGTGTAAACTGTGATGCTGAAATTGATGAATGTGATTCAGACCCTTGCCAGAATGGGGGCCTTTGCAATGATCACGTTGGGTTCTACACCTGTACCTGTGCCCCAGGTTATCAAGGAATGCAGTGTGAGGTGGACATCAATGAATGTGTGAGCCAGCCATGCCTGCACAATGGGACATGTCATGACCTTGTTAACAGGTGAGAAATCAAGAGTTCTTTGACAGATACCAGGACTGATCAAAAAGTCACTTAGTGTAAACTGTGAATAGAAATCTGTGGGTGGAGTTGGATTTAGTGTCTGGTACATCCCAGGGGTCCCAGTGATATATGGCAGTAAGTAGAAGGCCCCTCCCAGCAGCAGAACTCCTAGGGTGCTTAAAGGAAGGTGGAAAAGTATTCCTGTTATTGCTTCCAGCTGACAGATCAGATACAAGGTGAAGTGATTTGCAGGACATGAATGGCAAAGGCAACTGCTGAGAGCATACCTGTGTCTGAATTTATCTCTTCACAGGTAATGTGTGAGCTCAGAGGCTGCTGGGGGCTGTCTGCTTTGGCATTAAGCGTGGCCTTTGTGCAGATAGGATCCTTTTGTCTTTTTTGTCTGCCCCACAAGTGGTGTAAGGACTGACAGCTCTGTTTGCTCTTTCCTCATACTAGGCTTTGCAGTTGAATGAAGAGCTTATGTATTGCTCTGTTTTGCTGCCCCACAGCTATCGTTGTGACTGCAGTGACACAGGCTTCCAGGGGGACCACTGTGAGGTGGATATCCTGGAGTGTGCCTCTGAACCCTGTATGAACAGTGCAACATGTGTGGAAGGAATCAAAAACTACAGCTGTGTCTGCTGGCCAGGTAGGTTAGAAATCTGTGTTGCTATGCTGGTGTGTAGGCACACTGCAATGGAGAGCACATGCTAAGCTGCTGTGTTGAAGAAGTAAAGAATTAGTTATCATACTATGTGATTTTTCATTGTTTGAAACAGTGAGGCTGCCACTGCTGCCCTTTACAGGCCACCCCAAAATCCATTTGACCCCATGGCTGGGAAATACACCCTAAATCCCAGCTGTAAAATTTTCTTTCTTTTTTTCTGCCATTTTCCATCATGTGTTTTTCTCTCATGGGTTAATGCTTTCCTGCGAGGTGATCATTTGGCTCCTGCTTTTGACATAGTGGAGAAAGTAAAGGGCCGTGGAACTCCCTACTAGATAGAATCATAGAATAGTTATGGTTGGAAAGGACTTTAAGATCATCCAGTTCCAACTCCCCTGCCATGGGCAGGGTCACCTCACACTAAACCATGTCACCCAAGGCTTTGTCCAACCTGGCCTTGAACACCGCTGGGGATGGAGCATTCACAACTTCCGTGAGCAGCCCATTCCAGTGCCTCACCACCCTTACAGTGAAGAACTACTTCCTTAGATCCAATCTGAACTTCCCCTGTTTAAGTTTGAACCCGTTACCCCTTGTCCTATCACACAATCCCTAATGGAGAGTCCCTCCCCAGCATCCTTATAGGCCCCCTTCAGATACTGGAAGGCTGCTATGAGGTCTCCAAGCAGCCTTCTCTTCTCCAGGCTGAACAACTCCATCTTTCTCAGCCTGTCTTCATATGGGAGGTGCTCCAGCCCCCTGATTGTCCTTGTGGCCTCCTCTGGACTTGTTCCAACAGTTCCATGTCCTTCTTATGCTGAGGACACCAGAACTGTACACAGTACTCCAAGTGAGGCCTCACGAGGTGAGCTGCAGTATCTTCTGAGTCTTATTCTCACCTTCAAGGCAGCATCAATATTTGGCAAACTAGTTCCAGTGAGGATGTGGGTGATGCTGATACTGATGTCTCTGGCAGGTTACACAGGGCAGCACTGTGAAGAGGATGTGGATGAGTGTGCAGCATCTCCCTGTCACAACGGAGGCGTATGCTTTGAGAGATCCAACCAAGCCTATTATGGCACACGACCCGAGTTCCCCAGTAATTTCAGCTATAGCCAAGCAGCTGGTTTCTTCTGTTGGTGCCAGCCAGGCTTTGCAGGTGAGCTCTGCAGTGAATGTTAGAACCGTCTGCACCTGGCAGATGCTACATGATTTGAGTAGATAGGAATGGAGCAATGTTATTTGTGCAACAAAAATCACTTGGTGACTGGCACTTCAAGGGGGTGGCAGCCTGATGTATCAGGAATGTGCTTCTGCTCACATATTGTAGGAATACATTGCAGACAGCTTTCTGAATGTCATTCTCTGTCCAGCAGCTTGTCTCAAGGCTGAGGCAACAGCCTATGCACTTCTCAAGTACTTTCATGAATGCCCCCTGGCTATGCAGATGCCAGGTTGGTTTCTCTTTGTCAGTCTCTCATGCATATGGCAGAATTCATCCTTACAGAATATCTGTGAAAGCCTCATCAGAGGAAACTAATTCCTTGGAGTCACAGATAACTATTCTAGGTGTTCCCTTGATAAGACTACTCTCATGACAGCAAACTGTATAATCAGAGTGGGTAAGAGAAAGAGGGGTTCTTGATATCTTGCTCTCGGAACTAGGAGCTCTGTGGATGTTCAAGTAAAATTTCACCCTTTCCCTGGTTTATAGATGTGTATAAAAGGCTGATTTAACAGCCGGGGAAATTCCCTGGTAGGAGGGGCTAAACAATAATACTTTATTCTGTTTTGAGATTAAAAAGAGAGTTTGGCCCACTATTGCATAGATTGGAATGGTTCAGAAGTTCTGATTCTGCTGCTGCTCCCTTTCGTGACACTGAAAAATCATACTCCGTTTTCCCTAATGGTTTTGGTGATAGTATCTATGTGCCAGAGTGGAGAGACATGCTATAGTGCAAGAAATTCTTTCACATTTTTAGGCGACAGAAAATAAGTGTAAAAAAACCTGAATGCATTTGTTATTCAGATTCTTTCCTTCATTGAAGCATGTGTGTACTCAAGATGCTTCTTTGTTTTTTCACTTGAAAGGGGAGACCTGCTTTACCAACATTGATGAGTGCGAGTCCCAGCCGTGCCAGAATGGAGGGCTCTGCGTGGATCTTACTAATGGCTTCCTTTGTAATTGCCTACCAGGTTATTCAGGTAATGCTCATGAAGGGGGTGGCTGGAACCAGGTCCTTCCGGTTAACTAATACTGAGCTGCTGCATTACTGCCTGGCTGCAGGACTGGATTCCAGCCTTGGGTAGCTCAGGCTGCTGGGCAGGGCTGAGATGAACTGTGGGGAGTGTGGGATGTCTGCAGTACACGGCTCGAATGCCATGAGAAAGCTCTGTGATTTTGGTCAAGAAAGTTGATAGGTTGTGAGCTAGGTTTTGCAGAAGAGTCTAAGATCGGAATATCTAGGGGATGTGTTTCCTGGAGTGGAAGTTCACTGGGAGAACTGGGGTTTTTTTATATGCATACTATGAAGGTGAACAGAACAAGCCTTCAAATGAAAAAGGGGTGCTTAACATTCTAGTTGTCACAAGCTACTGATTCTAGCAGATTGGATCACCAGCACATAAGCCATCTGTAAAACATCTTCATTCCCTGACACCCCTGGATGATAAGAGCCAGCAATTTTTGGCTGAAGGCAGTAATGTGCTATGTTAGGAGGTCAAAAGGTCTTTGTGTTGTGATCAGATGAAACCTTCTCTGTTTACAAGGGAATGGAGAGTCTGGAGTTTTTACATAAATGCCCTGCCTGACTCTCATGGGTCTCATTTTTCTAGCTGAGAATCTAGGAGATAGTGAGTATTTCACATCAGCTCTATTCGAAGGTACACTGCCGATACTAAGCCTCATCTTATTTTAAAATGTTGTTCTTAGTCTTCTGCATCTTTAAATTCCATGTGTACTCCCTGTTTTGAGCAATTTAGCACCAAAAGTGGCTTGGAAGAAAGGTGATTCCCAGCATAAACTTGTAATTATGTATTTTGGAGCTGGAGGTCACCTTTCCACAGTGTTACTAGGCTGCCATCTCGTGGGAAAAAGAAAAACTTGAAGCCAGAAGAAAACCTTGTCGCTTTAACTTTCCACAGCGGGTAGCAGCATTCCAGAGGCTGTCTTAGACCTTTATTGCTTGGGAAAGTTTTGTGGTTTCCTTCTGTGGTCATAGTGGTTGAGCTATGTTGGTGTAACTCTGTCCAGCACTTTCCTGGGAAGACCCATTACACAGGCCTTTCACTCCTAGAATCTCAAATCAGCTCCCAGTTAATAGCTTCTACAACTGGGCTGAATTCTTGGTGGGGTTTTCTGACCCATCTCGTTTGCTTTGGATTCCTAATTTAGGCTGGGCCAAGAAAAAAATGCTTTTGTAGGTGAGGCCTTTTAAAATAGGCTTTTATCTGAGCTCTTTACTGCTACTTTCTTGAGTAGTTACGATGCTGTACTCATGAACTGAGACGAGGGATACTCATGTACTCATGAACTGAGTCCAAAGGAGTGGTTTAAAGTTATTCTCGTTGTCAGAATCTGTGCCCTGTTCCCTTTTCCTCCTTCAGTGCCCCAGCACCCTCACAGAGTTCAGAATTTTATTGTGCTTTGCCACAGCTGCAGAGCTGTTTAATCCTTTCCAATTCTTAGCATGCTCATGGGCAGAAAAGTTGATAGAAACACAGGATGATGGCAAAGGAGTGCTAGAGTTCATTCTGTTGCATCAAATTTGGGTTCATTAGTACTTGAAGGGGATTAGAAGCAGGTTGCTCTTCTGGATATTGCTTTTGGTAAAGGACTTTGTCTCAGCTGAGCTAGTTCTGACACATTAACAGAGTGAAAGGCTGGGAGCAGTCTGTGAGATCAGTGAGTGTGTGTGGAAGAGTGAAGCTGACAGGGAAATAATAGCAATTAATCTCCCCTCCTTTGTCAATTAATCCCAGTACAGTCATGCTGGGTAAACAGCTTATTACTTCATATTAGGATCACAGAACAACTTTGTGAAGCTTCCCATAATGTTTCTGTTCAAAACACATTTCTGTGGCAGCTTAGGTCTGCCATGAACTTGGGTTTAAACTGCCTCTGCTGATTAAAGTGAACTTGCTACTCTGATGAAGAATGCTTTCTTGGGGCAGCAGGGGGTTCTTTCTGTACCTTTTTTCCTTCAGGCTGAGGAATTTGGGGAGTGCTGGGATAACAGTGTGAGTCAGGAGAAATTCTTGCTTTGCAAATTAACTGCCTCAGTGCTGTCTCAAGCTAAGGCAGTGCAGGGAGATGAACCAGCTCTCTCTGAAAGAATGTTGTTGTAAAAGTGTTGCCTCATTCCCAAGAGAACGACATAATAGGTCCTGAAGAGTCTGTTCAGTGCGTCAGTTTGTGCTTTAGTGGAGAGTGTACCCTGAGAGGATGTAAGAAGTAGGAATCAAAAGATTCCATGGGCACTAAATGAAGTGAGAGGAGAATGAATGGTCTTGGAAGTGATCAGCTGTGGTCAAGGAGAAAAAGCATGTTAGGAAAAATAAACCCAACAAAATGAATACTTTATCCATTGGAATGGTTTCAGTCAATAGTTTAGGCTAGGACATGGAAAAGACAGGTCCCACTCATATTTGCACTCCTGCTAAAGTTGTCTCTAGAAAGGCAGTGTCCTAAAACACAGTGCTGTGGCACCAGTCAGCCTGGGTAAGAGGGGAAGAGCAGCATCATTCAATTGCAGACATCCCATGGCAGAGGCACCTTGTGATCATGGTGAAATTCTAAGTTGTTTTGCACATGGCTGAGGAATGCCTCTACCTTGGTGAGGAATCAGAAGGTGATGTGGTGGTAAACTTGGGAGTGATTGTGACTGTGAATGTGTCTCGATATAATTGGAGTGCTTATTGACTGTTTTACTTTGTTCAGCTATAATGTCTTTGTCAATTGTCCTTAAAGAAGTGGGATACCTTCTGTGTAGCTAGCTATAAATGGTTACTCTGTAAAAGTGTTAGCCCACATCAAATAGGCTGGAATTCCAGGGTTGCGGGTCATGAAATAAATGGGAGATGCTTCTTCTTTCTAACCACCTTTGGATTGATTTAATTTCTTTGTGCAGCTCTTTCTTGATGTCAGATTTGGTTTAGAGATATGGTCTCTACAGAAAGGGCAGCTAAAAGGTTAAGATAGTAAAGAGATTAGAGGACTATTACCCCTTCAGCAGAATCCTTTTTGGTAAATATAGCTGAAGGAAGCTTGGGAACACTTTGAGAGACCTACATACACTTCCCTTCCGTTCCACATTGCATCTCCCTTCTGGATCATAGCTCTATGGTTAATCAGACCTTTTGACTTTCCTGTTATCTGATTGGAATGCCACAGGAGCATACGTGTCAGTCTAGATCCTGCTGTGTCGAGGTGTCAGGTGAGTTTTGATCAAAAGTGTCCTCTGAGGTCTTGATGCTTGTGACGGCACAATCTCTTTTGAGCTAGCCCTGTATCTTTCCTGACTATGGGCAGCCTGAGATGTGCCAGCTCACCATGGTTAAAGACTTTTTGAGAGGATTATTAGTGGTAGAGCAACTCTTAAGAATTAAATTTGACTTCCTTACTAACTGAAATGGGTGAAGCCCAGCTTAATGTCATCTTTAGAATCAGGCCAGGCAAGTACTTGGACAGAGCAGTGTCTGAGAGAGAAGAATTCTCCTGTGTATGGTGGGGTGGCAGTCTTGTAATGGTGTCTACCAGGAGAGATGACTTCCAGGGGTCAGATCCAAAGTTCTCTCTCCATTTTGTAACATTTTGCTGCTAAGGGCCTGCTGACATAGTGTTCTTTATCTTGATCTCCTCCAAGAAGTTTTACAAATGATTAGGCACAAAATACTTCTCTGAATTTAAGCCCCATGTCTGAATCTTGTAAATTGCATGACTGCAAGTGTGTAAGAACAGGGACCTGAAACCTCTAGAAGATGAATCATCTAATGCTTCTAATTTTCTTAGAATCTTCCAGTTTTAAAGGAGCTAAGCAGTTACTCCTCAGTTATGTGTAGTTCGAAACATGATCAGTGATCCACCATTTGGCTTACAGGAGGTTTTATTTAAGTATTTTATCTTGCACATATAGATATATGTACTGTTTAGAATTACCAATGACTGCATTTCTCCATCCTCATGTCTCTAAGAGAACCCTGTATCTTTAACCTAATCCTGAGAAAAGCAGCAATCCCAGTTGCTAATTAGCAATAGTCATGTAATGAATTTGAGAAGATGCAGTGAGTGGCAGGTGATCAGAATCTGTGCTGACTTGTGCTACATGGATTTGGGTATGATATATTTGAAATCAGCAATATACAGATGGACTTTGTGTGTAAATAGATAACTGTGTGTGTATAAATCCAAAATATGGATCTTTTAAAAGAGATTTAATGTTCTCCAGTCTTCACAGTTACACTTTAAAGTTGTGTTTGGCAGTTGAATGGGCATAAGCTACTCATTTGTTTTCTCTTGAACAATAACAGAAAGGCCATATTAGCTAACAGAGATAGTATTTCAAATCTGTGCTCGGATAGGTCTATGTGTGCGTAGGACCCAGATGTGACTATCTGAGAAGTTTTGACTCCAAACAAACACTCACCATATCCCTCCCACTTGAAATATCTCTATAAATTTACTGGCATGTTTGGATTGAGTGAAAAGAAGAAAGTAAAATAGCTACAAGAGTAGTTGGAATGCTTTCTTTTAATATCTTAAAGTGATACTATTAAAGCAGATTCCAGACTCTGACACGTGGGAGTTTTTATTTGCTTGGACCTGACATTGATACTAACAGAGGCTCCAAGTTTGGGGAAAATCTCCCAGATAGCATTTCTTTGCAGAAATAAGAGCCTTCTCTGGGTTCCCTACAAGATGAAAGTACAATTCTGCCTCCAGGAACTTTGCAATATGAAAGAACATAAAAAAACCCGCACAAACCCCCAGGAATACAAAGGAAAAAGAAGAGATTGCAGCAGTTGATTTTATAAGGTGGCTAATGAGGAAAGAGAGTTTTCATTTCACAGTCCCATGTTCAAACCAGTACAGTCTGCATAAGGCAGGGAATTTCCTTCCATTCAGTTTAACTTCAGAAAAATTGATAATACTTATTAAAACTTGAGCCTTTTATTCATGGATATTGCGGAGTGGAAATGCTTGTGCTCACCAGTGCACAGCACAGGGCACAAGAAGAATGCTACGTGAAGAGCTGGTCCCTGATTAAGTTGGTATTGAATGTACAGCAGAGCCCAGGTTGCACTCTGCATTTGGAAGTCTCCTTATTTGTATGGTTTGGATATTGCACAGTGGTGGAAATGCAGTGTGTTGGCTTAGCTTCTAGAAAGAAAAATACATATTTCGGCTTTGTTCCTGGAATTTGGTGGATTCACCTGGGAGGCGGTGAGGGCAAGAGATTGTCTCTTGACATTTTACTGTTGGAGCTAATGCTGTGTATAGTGCTGGGTATTACTGGAGCACACTGAGTGAGAATGCCCTGTGAGTACACATTCTTCATGTCAGCACTGACAGGGGCCAGCTGGGGAGGTTTAGAGCCAGGCTGGATTAGTTCTCACTGCAGAGCAGGGCTCTTCTATATTGGCTGGTTCCATCTCCAATCCCTTTTTGTCTGACTGGCATCAGGGAGCACTTGCACGCATTCTGCTGTTTCAGTCCAGCCTTTTTGTCATTCCTCCTCCCCCTTTCACCCCCATTTTTTTTCCCTCAATTGTCACAAATGTCCACAAGGAGTCGGCCATGAAATCTGTGCTGATTGGTGTGATCCTGAAGGGAATTTTTCTGCTAGCAGGTAATGAGATCTACAGAGTAATTGCAATGTGTCCTGAATGTTTGTGTGCCGGCCCCGGGCAGGGAGCTGGTTGTGCGATTAGTGGTAGCTGAAGGCATGAGAGGGAACAGGAATTGACTAGAAATGAAGAATGTTTTTTATTTTGAAGCGACCTAAAGTTTTGTTTTGGAAACTTTAGGGGAAGGAATTGCCTTGTTGTGCAAGATGAAAGCAGAGCTGTCAGCATGCTCCATGGGCATCTGTGGTGCAGTCCTGCCCTGCTCAGTGCAGTGATCCAGCCTGGGGTGTTCCAAGGCATGGGTCCTTGGTTTTGGCCTCAGAGTACTGTGTAAACACCCAGGTGTCTCCTGGTACTTCTGTGAAACGCTAGGTTTGCTTTATAGAGAGGTTTCTGCAGTTTCCTTTTTATGATGTAAAACTCCTTTCTTGAGAAGCAGCTTTTGTTTTAACTCCGAGGACACCCCTTTGGTGGCCTGTGCACTTCTCCATCTCCTCCCCCACTGTCCCCTTGAGTAGTGCACAGTGGGGGAGAGGTCAAAGCAGCGTGTTGCCATGGCAGTAATTGTGCAAATATAATTGTGTCTGTCCGCTTGCAGCTAATTCTCTTTCTTCCCCCCTCTCTCTCTCCCCTCCTTTTTTCTTTTGATGATAATAATACAAACCCTAATTAGGATGCACCAGGGAAAGGTTGTTAGGAATTCTGTTGTCTTATGGGAGAGGTGCTGGCCGGGAAGCCCCGCTGAACTCCCATGTTTCAAGATTGGGCCCATGAATAGACCTTGTCCTTTAAGGTTTCTTTTGGTATATGACAGCTAAATTGGAAGATTTCTTTTTCTTGTGCTTATTCTTTGAACATACTATGTATCTTTGAAGTACATGATTTATACACTGTATACAATAAATCCTTATTAATAGCAGCCAGTAAATCATTACTTTCATTCAGGGAATGGTGAGCTTTATGGGTTTTAGTAGCACTTGATTTACGAAACAAGGCTGTTCTCACCACGTGGGTAACACTTCAGAATCTAGTGGCTAGATTTGTATTTGAAACTACTGCAGGCTCTAAAAGCTCAGCAACTTCTGAGTGTCTGTTTCTTCGCCTGCCCCTGTGGGTTATTACCTTGGGACTGTTAGCTTAAACACTGCTAAATTAACTGGAATGTTTGAAAATACTTGTCTCCAGATAGCAGCCTTTTAAATAACACTTGTCTGATTTTCAGATAACAAGTTCCACTGGCTTGTGTATGTGTCTTTAACTAGATAAGAAACTCATTAAGTATTTTGAAGTCTCCTAATGATGCAGTGAATCAGGTTGGCAACATTGCTGTTACTATTGATGGTTCAAATAATAGTAAACATTAGAGCTAAGAAATTTAGAGGCAACAGAGAAGAATAGGTTAAGAGTTACCTGGTTTTGTGAAATGGAGTTGTCCCCACCATCTTATTTTATCAATATACCCAGTTAACAAAAATCGCTGGTGATACTGGAGGAGGAGAGAGGACAAGAGCACTGGGTACTGAAGGGTAATGTCACTGAGAGATGTATAAGGAGTTAGTGATGTAGCACCATGTAACTGTTCAGTGAGGGGTGACTTTCTCTTCCAGGAAAAAATTGTTGTTAGCCAGATTCTCAGAATTCTTGCACGGTTTCCTCTGTTACCAGTTTGTTTTAAAAACTGCTCCAAATTCAAATCTGGCTCTGCACTGGCTTCTAGGAGGGCAAGAATACCTTAGGGGTCCTTTTAGGGGTGCTTTCCGCCTCCTGCTGTAGTGCTGTGGGGGCTGGCTGTTTGCTGGCAGAAACAATGACAGTGACAAAGATTATGCTTGTGGTTTTGGTTCCTCTAGGAAGAGCTGCCCTCCTCTCTTCCTGCTGCTGAACGTTTCTTCCCTTTGCCTGTTGTAAGCTGTGAGGTTAGACAGCAGTGTGCAAAGATGTGAAGTGTCAGCTTGTTCTTTTCACCCATTTCAGATCACTAATCTAAGAAAATCAAGCCAGCTGCATCCCATGGGAAAGCTTGCTGTTTAATTAGCCACCAGCCCGGGGTTGTGCACTCACCACAGGGACTAATTTGCCACCTGGTGTGAAGCGCTCAGCCCACAGGTATCAGCTGGGAAGCAGCCTAGGCCAGATTCCTGCTGCAGCACAATGGGCAGAGCACGCTGGCAGAGAGGAAAGGGAGATGTGGTCAGGCCAGGAATGTGATGTGGAAAATGGGGCTCCCCACCCTGCCTCTCAGCCTTCTCAGAAATGCAGAGATTGAAAGCATCCCTCCTTTTGTTATCCAGACCGCTGCTATCTAATCCTCCTCATTGCCCTGTAAATATCAACAGCTCTGATCTCAAATGAGCAGCATCTCAAGGATTTGGGACTGTACCAGACCTGTCTTTCTGACACCATTCAACAGCTGCTTCTCTTAAATCTGACTGGAAATTTGCTTCTTACACTTTTGAGAGCCCTCCAATCCACTAATAACTCAGAAAATGCCACATAGTTCTACTGCTTTACTGATTTTTCTTAACTCCAATTGAAGTCTTCCCATCTTCTCCCAGACTGGGATCCTCCAAGCTGTGAGATGTCCATTACATTCTGTTTATTCCAGTTAATTCCCTTCAAGTCTGGCCGTAGGTTTGTGCTGAAATCTTAATTCTATCCTTGCTGCTTCCTTTACAGGTACGATCACACTACAGGTCCTGTGTGCTGAGCAAGCCCAGCATGAAAAGCTTGAGAAAAAGACCTGTGCTGAAGTAGTACTAGCAACTCTGAATCTGTCCACCAGTTGTGCTCTTCTTCAAGGCAGACATTGTTGGCCAAATTCAGTGCTTTTCCACAGGCACTACACAGCAGTTTTCTTCTAAAGCAGTTTAGGTCAGTCGGTAGAGCTGTGTCTTAGAGGAATTTGAGGTAATGTTGCCTACAGAACAGCTCTAGTATAGCTGGAAAAGAGCAGAATTACCAGAGCCTTCCATTTCTTTCAGTACTTCTCAAAGCTCCATACAAGTTCTGTCCCTGCAGTGACACAAACCAACATTTTGGCGCTGGAAGCTTCACCAGTCTGCAGAGATAGCACTGGTAACAGCACTAAACACGGGGGCTGAAAGGAGTAAAGCAGCTTGGTTAGACAGCAGGGTACTAGTGGTCTGTGCAAACTGTGAGGCATTGCTGGAGCATGAGGGGGACAAACTCAAGATTCCAGAAGCCTGTCTCTTTGCTAAATTCTTTTTTATCGCACATCAAGTCCAGCTCCAGTGCTCCTAATGCCCCATCTCCCCTCATCTCTTCCCCTCAGGCAACTCTCTAATCTCTTTGACAAGCACATTCTGTCTAGTGGCTTTTCTTTCCAAATGTCTTTTGTGTTTTGATTCCCCTCCTTTGTGTGTGAATGCCTTCTTTTTCTTTCCGCTGTCCTCATTGTGCTTGCTGGCTAGATTCGAGCGGGTAATGCTATTAGATTGGGATAATCCATGTTTGGTTTATCTGTGTGACTGTCTCTGAAGATTAGTGAAAACCAGTGTTACCGGCTAGATAAAGTGAACTGGTTCAGAAGGGCTGTTCTGTCAGTCTGGAGATACTCAGGAAAATGACAGCAGAATTTCATTAGCCAGATTTGAGTGTAATGTCTTGTAATTTACTAGAGCCCTGTTGGGATACATGTGCCTCCAGGAGACAGATGGACTGCAGTGCGGTACTTTTTACCCAGTTCACTTCTGGACAGAACAGGAATCAGTGTAGTGCAAGTGTGGCAAAATGCCTGTGGAGCATGTTTTGTTTGGTAGTGAATCGAGTTTTGTGAGTGTTTTACAACTCAGGGCCATTTCAGAATTTGAATTTCTTGACTGAGGCTTTCCAGTAACTTACCATTTAATGCTGACTGTAACAGTGTCCCTGGTCAGATCTATAGACTTAATTTGAGTTTCAACATAGCAAATCTATTGCGAAAGAAGCATAAAATCCTTCTCAGTGCTGTTGTATTTCTTTAATGTCCTCAGCATGTTAATTACCTGTGGCGTTAGAGATTGTCTGGAAGAGGACTGTTTGGTGGATGATGGGGGCTGACTGGCTGAAGTTCTCTAAATAGTCCCTTCTTCGCAGCATCTGGAGGGCAGCACTGAAATATGGGGTTATTTTGCTCTTATGTCAGTTGTAGGCCACTCTGTGGTGATTGTGAGGCTTCTTTCTGGAAGCTCTGGTTTCTGGTGGTTTCCTAAAGAGAATGGCTTGGCGGGCAGCCTGTGCCTGCCAGGCTTGGTCGGGGAAAGGGAGTCACAATCCCCTGCAGTGAGATCCCATTTCTAAATCTCTTTCGCAGGTGTGGAATGTGCTGTTAACATCAATGAGTGTGAGGAGGGTCCCTGCAAGAATGGAGCTGTCTGTGAGGATGGCATTGCTGACTATACCTGCCACTGTGCCCCTAGCCAGGATGGCATTGTATGGGGAGGGAAGAACTGCTCTGTCAAGCTCACTGGGTGCCAGACGCACGACTGCCAAAATGAGGCCTTGTGCATCCCAACCTACCAAGCTGAGAGCCATGGCCACCTGTGCCAGTGCCAGCCTGGTTTCTATGATGCCACATGCTCAACACCAACAACGTTTTCCTTTGCTTCCAGAGGGTATCTCCTCACTGAGCTGCCCGTGAACAATCAGAGCAGGAGGGATGTAGCAGGAGATCAGCTTGCCAGCGTGTCCCTCCGGTTCCGAACCACCTTGCCCAGTGCTATCCTTTTTTACCGAGGCCATGAAGCTGAGTACTTGTTCCTGGAGCTCTATGATGGCATTCTGCATGCAGGACTGAAGAAGGAGGACGTTTGGTACCTGCTGCTCCTGGAGGGATTGAGAGTTGATGATGGCCAATGGCATAAAGTTGAAGTTGTTCTGCACAGCACTATGGAGCTAAAGCTCTGGCATGACTCTTGTGATGCAGGTGTCTGCCTGAAGAGCTCTCCTGTCCCACATGGCACTGCTTTGATCCCACATGCCTTCCTGAACATGTATGTGGGAGGTGCTGAGGATTCAATGGCCAACAACACACATAGCCAGCAAGGCTTTGTTGGCTGCATGGAGGACTTGCAGGTAGACACTGAAGCTGTGCTCCCAGCGGACCTGCCTGAGGGCGAATCCTCCCCAGTGAAGTGGGGCTGTGACCGGACCGAGTGGTGCCTCTCCCAGCCCTGTTTCCATGGAGGGCTGTGTGTGGACCTTTGGGCAGCCTTCAGATGTGACTGTTCCAGGCCTTATGGAGGCCCAGCTTGCTCATATGGTAAGTGCCATGTGATTTACATCTGCCAGCTCCTCTGTCACCCCATGCTTTAAAGATACTGGATAAGCATTAAAGATACCAGGTAAGCAGTGATGCTAGCTCTGGAAGCAGTGTTTTGTACTTGACCAGTAAGAAAGCTAAAGCAAACTCCTCTGAAAAAATTCTCATTGATCCCTTCTCTGTCACTTGCTCCTGCAGGAATGATTGTCAGTTTGTGATGCAGGTGTTATTCCTTGTTGAGCCAGAGGCTCTGACTTTATCTTTGCATCAGATCTATGTGAATGCAGCAGGGCTGGGAAGTTGTCTTACTGTGAAAAGTTGATCTTGAGCTTCGGAGTTGAGGATGAAGAGAAATGTATTTCTTTATAGATAAAACCCAATGTTAAAGGAAGCTCTTTGACAATTTTGAGTTAAAATAATACCTATTTGCATTTTTCTTTTGTTCCTGCAAGGCTTATAGTAATCCTGCTCAGTTTTTTGTTTCACCCCTCAGCCCAAAGCATGGCAAGGACAAGGTGGTTCTGCTGTTACCAAATTTACACATTTTAGAAGCAGCTTTGTAGTTTACAAGTTCTTGAGTCAATCTGCTACATGGCAAGGGCTCTGCTAAACCTGTGTTTTCCTCTTCCGTGACTTGGGTGCTTGAATTCATGCCCTCCAGAGAAAGCAAGGACACATTCACCTACTTCTTAATTTCACAGACCTGTGTGGGGAGAGAGCACAATTACTCTGATCCATGTTGAAAATGTTGGGAAGAAAGATCTTGTCGCATTCATACAGAGTTGCTGCATAGCATATCCCTGTGCTAGCTGCATTCCCCTTGTCACTGAGCTGATGTGAGTTTCTTTTCTCTTCCAGAGCGCCCAGCAGCAACATTTGGCCTAGAGAATTCCACCAGCTTTGCCTCTTTCAGCCTCTCTGACAGCCTTGGTGCAAACTTCAACATCTCTTTTTTCATTCGGACTCGGAAACCTAATGGTTTGCTATTGCAGATCGGCAACGAAACTGCCCCTTGCCTCACCGTGTACTTGAGGAATGGCAGGCTGCAGATACAGATGTTGTCTGCAGATACTGTGACATTTCCAGAAAATCTGGTTGATGGGAGAAGACATTTGGTAGCTCTGACTTTCCAAGGAGGAATTGTTGGTGCTCACCAATCAGACACATACGTGGAGCTGGGACAGCTCATAGCAAGACCTCTTCTAGCTGGTTACGAAGTGTATATTGGTGGGCATCCTAATCCAGACAATGCAGATATGTGGGGAGGTTATTTTAAAGGCTGTTTGCAAGACCTCCAACTGAACAGCCACCAAATACAGCTGCTTCAAGTTGAGAACTACAGTCTGCCACAGGAATTCAATAGGACTCAGAGTAGTAATCTGGTGAATGGTTGCATCTCCGATAACACCTGCAAGGTATGATGTCTCTTGTTTGGCTCTACATGTGTGCAGTTGTTTATTATAGTTCTGTGCTTACAGAAAAGTTTGTTTCTGATACCAGGAAGGTGATTTTTTTAAGTTTTGGAGGACACATAGTCCTGTATGCTCCTCTGTCACTCAATAATCTGCATACAATTTTAGCACCAAGTTTTCTCTGTAGATTTTATAGTTCGTGGAGCTTGGGCAGCCCCACTCGTATGTGGCCTATCTCCATTTTGGTGAGCCCACACACTTGTTCCAGTTTCCAGCCTCACAGCAGTAACCTTTCCAGCTCCTCCCTTCCTCCTGTTTCAATTGCACAACAACCTCTTTTCCCAGGAATTTGCTGCTTCAGCAAGGCAAGTTCAAGGAACTGTCTCCATAGTGCTCTTAGATGAGCAGCTGCCTCTCCTTCACACCACACGTGAAGGTGGGGTAGCCATACTCCCTAATTTTGCCCTTCTTGCTCATGATGCTCATGCCTCTGGTATTAGGTGTGTCATACTAGTAACAGAACTTTCCAGGAGCATTGCAGCTTGTTTGTTCTGTTTCTCACCTTTGCTTTAGTGTTTTGATCTTTTCTAAATTGATGGAACTCTGCCTGGGGAGTATCTCATCAGCACCAGTGCACACAGGGAGAGGAAGGGTCTTGGGGATTTCTTGTGGAGAGACCCTTGTGCATTCTTCACTGGTGTTGAGTCACTATTTTAATTACCCTTCTTTCTTGATTCAAGCCTTGCTTGTACTAATCTTTGCTGTCACGTTTCTTTCTACCAAATTCTCTTAGATGCAAAGAGGAATGACACTGCCTCTAAATTCTGCTGGTTTGTTTTTCAGTCTGAACCATGTCAGAACGGGGGCACATGCACTGTCACTTGGAATGATTTCCACTGCAGCTGCCCAGCAAATTTCACTGGGAAATTTTGTGAAGAGAGAGTCTGGTGTGAAAGTGACCCATGTCCTGCAGCTACCACCTGTGTAGATGTTCCAGCAGGATATGTGTGTGAGTATTGTTCTCCTGCTTATCTGATGGTAAAATCCCCAATGTTCACTGTCTATAATCTCCATAATGTTCAGCCATTTCTAAACTCCTGGGTTATTTCACCACACAGGACCAGTTCAGTGTTGCAAATGTGTCTGAGTTCTCTCCTAAGACAGAACCATAGAGAATAAGCAGACTAGTTGGCTAATGATGCCCTAATGTGGAGGGAGGATGTTTAGTGGCTAGGAAGTGTCCTGAAGTTGGGTGTTGGGGTGTTCCCAGCTCTGCCATCCTGTCTCAGAAGCTTTGGATGTGTCACTTCCCTGACTTATGCTGTAGTTTTTTTAGCAGTAAAAGGGGAATAGTGTTTCTGTGCAGTGCTGTGAGACTGCTAAGTAAAAATTGCTACACAAGAGCTGGATATTATTATTAGAGGTGCAGTTGTAAACAGGAAGGGCTTTACGGATGCCAGCAGCTAGGGTTGTAATCTTACTCACACTAAGCTTACATGGTTCTTAAGGAGAGAACATGCCAGGAGTTTGCCATTGGTCTGTCTCAAACATGACACCAACTGTCTTTCAAATCCCTTATGCTCTACCCCACCCCTTTTATTTCTAGGTCTGTCTAACGCAACATTTGATAGTTATGCTACAATTGAATTTACCACCAGTGCATCAGTGACTAGAACTCTGAGCAGCCTCCATGTGGACTTCAGAACCAGGGATGAAGATGCTGTTTTGCTTTGGGCTGTGGAAGAAGTGGATTCCCTCCAGATAGCCATTAAGAACTCTTCTCTGCTTGTTGACATCAGAAGTGGGAATAGCATCGAAGGTGTCAGCTTCCTGAGTCAGAATTCTGTCACGGACGGTGCCTGGCACACCATCTCTGTGTCCATGGAAGAGCCATCTGCCCTTTCTTCCAGGTGGCTCCTTCGTTTGGATGACTCTGTTAATATGACTCTGCAGGGAACTGCTGGGAACTTGGACTTCCTGAAGAACAACGCGCTCATTGTTGTAGCTGAAAACTTCACCGGCTGCCTCGGACGAGTGAGGATTGGGGGGATCTACCTGCCATTCACTGGCCACCTCTCGTACCCCCAGGCAGAGCAGTTCCAGCAGTCCAGCAGAAGGACCATCCAGCTGGGCTGCACTGGGGCTGATGTTTGTGCTTCCAGCCCTTGCCTCAACGCTGGCACATGTGAGGATTTGTTCAATTCCTTCAGCTGCGCCTGCAGTGCTGGCTGGGGGGGGCTGCTCTGTGAGGCTAACATTGATGACTGCCAGTCCAGCCCATGTGTGCATGGGGACTGTGTTGATGAAGTAGCAGATTTCCAGTGTCAATGCTTCCGGGGGTTCATTGGGAAGAGGTGTGACATCAACGTGGATGACTGCGTGAGGCACCAGTGCCTGAATGGGGCTACCTGCATCGATGGGGTTTATGGCTACTCCTGCAAGTGCCCTCCTCACTATTCGGGACCTCGCTGCGAGTAAGTGCCTTGGTTGGTTTGGCGCAGCACATAAATTGGGCTTTTATTTTGGGATGTTTTGGGAAAATTTCTCATTGCAGGTATCTGGTTGGTAGGTGAAGCACCTGAATTGTGCCGCGAATTGGAAGGTGCTGTCCAGGTCCGAATCCTCCCTGTCAGGTGCTCAGTCTCATACAGGATAAGGGTCCTTCCTTTTCCTGTGGCTAGCCCCCTGCTACATTTCAGAGCTGTTTAAAGTGCAAGTCCTGTATTCTAGATTCCAGGTGCATTGCATGTCCTGGAGTGACAAGAGTGATGCCAGTGGGATGGGTTCCTGGACAGAGGACAGTAGGGGGACAGTCTGACCTCTGCTGAGAATGTTGGTTTTGATAAACCTTTGATGCTGGGCTTCTAAAGTTGACCTGTAAGAGTTGCTAACTGGTTATTTATGGAAATGTGCATTGCTACTCCCTCTTTGAAACAAGCCTGACCCTGGCAAATACTTTCCTGTAATAACAGATAAAAATACATCTTCACTCCTGCACTGACTAACAGCATTCCATCAACAAATGGCTTGGTTGTGTTTTGTCACTGGATCTAAGACTACGGGCATTGTTTCTATGTCCTGATTAAAAAAATGTGTATTTGAGTATCCTGCTCCTTATTAAATTTGGACTGGGAGAAAAAAGGTTATTTACCCATCACCTACTGCCTGCACTGCTTAGCAGTGCGCATTTCCTGACCCCTCCATGGAGCTCATGTAAAATCTGGTGGGAAATCAGTATGGAGTCAGGAGAAGGGCTGGGATTTTTTGATAAAGTCTATATTTATAGCATTTGTATTAGTATAGCAAAAATCCAGCATATTTTAGTCACCAAGTCACTAAGGTATGCCTCGTATCAGTAAAGGAGGTGGGAATCAACATGTTGCTTCCATATACTTGTGCCTGTTCAAACTGAGCATTGACACAAATATATGGCTGAGCTTCAGTTATGTGATATACCCAGGTTCAATTCCCTGTTGTTCTTACTTCATGCTGGTGCAGTTGTCTGGTACTTGTGTTAGCCTTGGTGGCCTTGCTGTGCTGCAGTTTGGCATTCCAACAGTATCTTGCTTCTGTTTTCATCAGCAAGAATAGGCAACTGTGTGAGGAAAGTCCTACTACTGGCACAGCTCCTGCCTGTTCCCTGGGTGTGCTCAGAGTAATACTCTGGTGGTATGGGTGATTTCTGCAACTGTTCCCATCTCCACTTGTGTCAGACTTATTCCTTAGAACTACCAGTGGCTGTGCTGGGGCCCTCACGGGCCCAAATAAACTTTTACCTTCCCCAAAACCTGGTTGCTTTAGAGATTGTCTCTTGTTTTTCCCAGATGGCCATTCCCACCTGAGCAATGTGGGAAGAACTTCACCTGCCTGAATGGTGGCAAGTGCATCAGTGAGAGCTGGGGAGCCAACTGCACCTGCAAGCCGGGATTCACTGGAAGGAAGTAAGTGCTGATTCTCCTATGCCTGCAGAGCAGCTGGTACTGCAGTTGTTACATCAGGGGCATGCCTGAGTGGGTTCAGTGCTTCCTTCTCTGATACTTTTGCCATTCAAACAACTGCTCCAAAACTGTATGAGCTGTTGTTTTACCAAGAGGCAGCTTGATACGATCCTGCTGACAGTACCAATTCTTGCAGTGTGAACTGCTTCCAAGGAGTTCTGAACCTCGTGAGAATTCATTAACTGTGCTAGAGACTCAAACTGGCTTCAGTCATACAGACATGACAAAAGGAGGATCAGGATGAAGGGGGAGGAATTCAGTGTTGTTGGACCCTGGAGGAAGCACCTGAAAAAAGTGCAACAGGAACCTTTCAAATGAATGAGGCTATTTCAGAGTGTGTGAGCCTGTGTTCTATGGCACAAACACACGTGACAATCTCATTTAATTCCAATGTGCTTTTCCCTTCCAGTTGTCAGATTAACATAAACAAGTGTGATCCAAACCCTTGCCAGAACGGGGGCACCTGTCAGGACTCTGAGAACAAATATGAGTGTCTGTGCAGCGCCAGCTACACCGGAGAGCGCTGCGACATCAACGTAAGCACTTCCCTTTGCTTGTGCTCCTGTCTGTTTTACCAGGCTGGGTTGTGAGGTGCATCAGCAGGAGGCTTAGAATCATAGAACCATAGAATGGTTTGTGTTGGAAAGGACCTTAATGCTCATCCAGTTCCAACCCCCTGCAACAGGTGGGTTCTAACCCACCTTCCACTCAACCAGGTTGCTGAGAATGCAGAGTTCCAGGGGTGGGGGTACCACTGAGGCTGCCTGCGTGCCACAGCCCCCTGCACGGTTCCTGGGCAGCACCCCTGGGAAATCAGCTGGTACCAAGGAAACCCAAAGTGGGAAATGACTTCTTCTCTTTCGCAGTGCTGTTGCATGTTAGTCTCCAGCGTGTAAGACTTGCTTTTTCTCTGTGAAGCTGTTGCATGGAGTGGTAGCTTGTCTGGTAACCTGGGAATGTACTAACCCAAACTGCATGGACAAGGCTGTGTGCCACGGCGGGGTTTGCTGCTGTTGCTGTTACTGAGGGTTCTGTAATGCATGTGCCAAGGGGTCACTGATATTTCCAGTTTGCATGCATAGATTCCTTCAGGCATCTTTCTCCTCTGTCCCAGGACACTTCTTGTGGGTTCCTCATTTCCATTTTCATCCTCCCCAGTACTTTTTGTAGAACTGTCTTTTCCCTCTTTAAAGGCCAGGGCCTGGTGGGGCAAGGAGGAGGACAGGGCATGGCTGCTGCCTGGGGGTGCTGTGAACATAGCTGTGGAAGCAGAGGGGTGTTAGCTGTGCTCTCGCTCTTTCTCCCTCCCACCAAGAAGCAGCAGGGGTGGGCTGCTGAAAATGCCTCTAGTGTTGGTACTTGTGACTAACCCTGTGCATGCTGTGCAAAGCTAGAACTAACACCGAGTGCATCCTTGAGTTCTGGCAGGCTCAGAGCATCCACTTGAGCTTCAGTCATGTGAAAATGGCAGAAGGGCTTCCAGGTACTCAGAGATTATTCCTCCTGAGTTGCATTGCTTTGTGACATTAGCATAGGCTGTAAGATGTTCAAGTGATGGAAATAATCAAGCTGGAATTCTGCTTTTATCTCAGAGGTGACAGATACTGGTGTGCGTTAGCAGTAAGAAATATTTTAAAGCTTTTTTAAGGACAAAAATGCCACAATTTTATTTCATTCTTTGTTGTTGTGTTCCACACGTTCTTAATTCCACCAGAACCTAAAGCACGTGTTCGGGTAGGTTTCTCTCCTCAGTACTTGGGCCTTTTATCATCTCCATCTCCCATCCATGTACTGGCCTTTTCAATATCCTCCCCTTCCTGCTACAGGTTGTCTCCAAGCATTTTTATCTAGTGGGGACACTAAATATGTGCCTTGGTAAGTGGGAAGTTTTGAGCTATGACTTCAATGGATCATGTACTCACCATTCACTGTTCCCATTATTATTCTGAGGATGGTCTGTTCTTGGGTTTTAAAATGGACTATTTTTAATGCCAGGTTTGAACATGTTTTGCTGGGAGATTAAAGAAGGAACAGGAGCATTCTCTGTGCAGGTGCCCTCAGACCCTTGTTCCTTCCTTGTCCTTTCTCATTCAGATACAGGGTACCCTTGCTTTTTTGAAAACTTTTTGCCCCTAATCTGACCATTTTGGGTTCTTCGACTGCAGTTATTGTAACCACGGGAGTTTCATTGTTTCTCCATTAATTTCTCTTACAGAAAGGGACTCCAGGTGCTCTCTTCCCCTCCCCACTAATTGAAGTAGCTGTCCCTGTAGCCTGTGGCTCTTTACTGCTACTCAGTATTGGTCTCATATTCATGATTCTCACTGCAAGGAAGAGGCGCCAATCAGAGGGAACCTACAGCCCGAGTCAGCAAGAAGTGGCAGGAGCGCGGTTGGAGATGGACAGTGTCCTAAAGGTGCCACCTGAAGAGCGGTTAATATAGGCCCTGCAGTGACAAGGAGATGCACCTGCAAGGTCTGCTTTGACCTTGACCTTTTTCCAGCACTTGCAGCAGCAGAACCACCCTATCCCACTTTTCTTAAGGCGTGTGTGGTGATGAAGATGTGGACTTAGAAGGACCAGGCAGAGTGTGCAGGCAGCGGCTGCTCCAGTGGGTTTCAGTGAGCCAAGACAGTGCAGAGCTCTGGCTCTGTGAGCTGCTCTGCTTCTGCCCTCCCTGCCCCATGGACTACTCCAGCCAGTCAGGGGCTGGTGAGGGGCTCTGGCTCCATTACCCCTTTCAGGCAGCAATGGCATAGTTACATCTGCTTTAAATAGCAGGGTTAAATCAGGTACTAATTTACAGATTCAGATCTATATATGCCTTTAAGGAGCATTGTGTAGAGGGTGTTTAAGGTTGGTTTGTATATATTGTTCTGTCAGCTGAAAAGCACTCAAAGCTTTCCCAGCTCAGGTGTGCGGGGTTTCTCCAGTAGCCTGCAACAGCAACAGCAGCTGTGACCTCCTGCCCTGCCACAGCCACCCTGCTACAGAACTGCCAGGAATGACTGAACTCATTGTGCAGATCAATGTTTTATGAGGTGATGGCTGTTAGACATTCCCATGGGTACCGCGGTCAGAACTGGGTGTGTTTTGAGCCATTGGCTGAACCTGCAGCTTGTGACAGGGCAGAGGGGAGCAGGGAAAGGATTCCCAAGCTGCTCTGCAGGCCCTGGCCTCTTGTGACAGGGAGGGGACAATGGGGGGGGGAGCTCCAGTCTGGCACTGCTGTCAGCACAGCGCGGCTCAGAGGGAGGCATTGGGGAACAGGGATGAGGGATGTGAAATGCAGCGCTGGCCACGTGGAAGCTCTAACCCCCTGTTCTACCGCAGCAGCCCGTGTGGGCCCATCTTAGCAACTCCTCCGTGGTGGGAGCAGTCGGGATTGCAGGCGCTGCCCTGCTCCTGGCAGTGGTTGCAGCCACAGCGATAGTCATGAAGAGGAGGAGAGCAACTCAGGGAACATACAGCCCGAGCCGGCAAGAAAAAGATGGGGCTCGAGTGGAAATGTGGAACGTCATCAAGATGCCCCCAACTGAGCGGCTGATTTGAGACCTGGGGTCACACAACAGCATCTCTATCTTAGGTCATGGGATGTGTTTTTGTAGGCCAGGTCTGTACTCCTTTAAGCTACTTCATAGGCTACCAGCACCTGCCTGCTGCTACTTGGAGGAAGATTCAGCTGCTTGAATGAGCTTGGTTGTTGCAGCTCATCCCATAAATAATTGTGTAAAACTGATTTGCCAGTAAAGGTTTGGAGGGGAAGAAAATGTGGAGGGGGAGGGAGGGGGGGGAAAGTGTGGCTGTGGTGGCAGAGTTGGGGACACAGACTTGCAAGGTCACCAGAGAACAGGGCCAGCAGCAACTGCCTCTGCCCCGCAGTCACCGTGAAAGGCACCTGCAAATATGTGAGGTAGGTCAAATAAAGGGGAATCAAACATTGTGTTAAATAATGTGAATAACGGGGTGGTTTGAAACCCATGTGCCTGTGCCCCCTCTGCAGAGCCGCAGGAGGTCACTGGCTGGTGGGAGGTGTTTCCTAGAGCTGCTGCTGTCCTTCCATCACTATAGAGTGCACATTGTGACATGAGAACTTGAGTACTGCTGTGTGACACTGAGTACTTGTACTAAAACCTTTCCTAGGCCTAGACTAAACCACAGGAGTATTTTAAGTGCCTTTCTGAGCATGAGTTGCCAGTTACAGTGTTAACCTTGTTTGGAAGGAGGATGTTTGTATGTTGATAAATGGATCACTTTGGTCAGCTGGGTGATGGTACCAGGCTGGTGGCAGCACAGCCGGCTCAGGCAGGAACAGGCATTGCACAAGCATGACTGCAGAATGGACCTTCCTAAGAGACTGAAGGTTTGACCATCATGTAGTGTTTATTTGTGTAAGGAGCAGGGAAGGAGCCAATTCAAGACATGTTCCTCTCGGACAGGCTGGTTTGGGCTTGTCAGTACAGGAGAGTGGGATTTAAGTTCACTAATACAGACAGCGTCCTTTAACCCAAAACTGGGGTTTGTGTGGCAGTGAGGCACATTGCCCTAAAAAGAGTATTTATTTTGTGGTGTCACTTCTCCTTTGTGTCTGTTGTAGCTGTGGAGTGTGTTCTTTCTTCAGCTGAGGAAAGAAATGCAGCAGAGGAGGCCAGATAAGGTCTGGAATCGTCAGTGTGTCAGGATAATTACTACAACAAGTATTTTAGCAAAGAGTGGCTGCTTTTTAATCCCTGCAATACCATTAAGCAGCAGGGTGTGAATCTGCCCCCGTAGCTACTTGCCACTGACAGGAGGAAAACACTGTTCTGGTTTGCTTTCGGTTTGTTTTTATTTCTGCTGTAGCTGTGACTTTCTCTGTCATTCCAAGTAAAGGGAGGAGTAACCCCAGCTGCTCCGGCCCAGCCCTGCAGCACCCGCAGCTGCGGACAGGTGATGAGAAGAAACAGTTTGGAAAATAGACAATGAGTATTTTTCCTCTAATACAAACTTTCCCTCTGTAAGAGCAGGTGCTGAGCCTGCTCTGCTGCGGGGCTGGAAAGGAGAAATGCCCCAACTTCAGTTTTCATTAGTAGTAATAACACTGCTGTTACTTTTCCTCTGAATTCATTGCTCTGTGTAGTTTCCAGATGCTCTTTACGTAGGTCTCTCACATCCGTGGAATAGAGGCAGTGCCCCCATCACTCCCTTGCTGCCTGGAACCAGTTACGCTGCAACCGCAGTGAAAAGGTGAGGGTCACCTCGCTCAGCAGCATCTGTGCCACCCGAGGATGAACAAGTTGAAGGAGGCAGCACTGTTCCAGGGGAGCAGGCCCTGTGCTGGCTCTGGAGATACAAAAAGCCCCCTGACCCAACCCTGTCCCCATGGAAGGGTGGCATTGTCCCCAGAGGGCTGGGACTGAGTGCAGCTGCACAGCCCTCACTGCACTGCAGTCGCAGGTGAGGTTTTCTTCATTCCATTTCAACTTACGGGTTGGTTGGTTACAGTCAACCACAGAACCTTCACCTCGGCTCTGGGTTCTGCAGCCTCAGACCTGACTGAACTCCAGGTCAGGGTCTGTGCTTTTACCTTCCAGCTCCACTCCAGTTTTTCCATTTAAATTGTGGAAAAACAAAGGCAGCGACAGGATCTAAATGGACCCATGTCACTGCAGCCTGTATTCGGGAAGAAAACTAGAATGCTGTTACGAGAACTGTAATTAAGCTACTGAAACAGCCTGAAAGACAACAAGCAGCTACAGCCCCCACTGCAATAAAGAGCTAAACCCAGGTAATGGCAGGCAGGGAGGTGTCTGCGGCTCTAGGCCGGCAGCAGGAAGGGTCTGTCCTGCTCCGGCGCTTCCCAGGATTACAGAGCAGCCGTGTCCGTGTCGAGCACCCAAAGCCAGTACTAGAGAAGTGTTAAAATACTTTGTCAGTGTCTTGAGCATTTCTGTACCATAATTTATGAAAGTCGGGGGTTTTCAATAATGAACTTAACTTCCTTTTGATATTTAATTTTGGGATCTGTTTTTTCACAGAATGCGTCTGCTGTGCTTCCAGCTCCCGATTTCTTTTGTAATTGTAAATTTTGTAATTTGTACAAAGATTAGAATGTCCTTCAAAGGAATTTACAATAAAATCTGGTTAAAAAGAAAAGTTCCCCTGACTCCGCGTGGTTGCTTCTTTTAAGAGTAAGGAGATGGCTGATTCTGACCTGTGCAGGGGAACACAGGCATCCCCGTGCCAGAAAGTTCTGGACATCACCATGATGCTATTCCCAAAGGACAGGAGGGGACAGCAGCAGCTCCTGCCTGCACCGCTTCCCACTGTAAGTCCATCCGTCTGTTAAATTCCAGCAGCTGGAAGCAATGTGGAAAAAAACCCAAACAATTTCCAAACCCGGATGTTAGATTCTAATTGGAAGTTATTAAAAAATAGCCCCTAGTACGTGCAGGGCAATCACAAACCTCTTGTAGACAAAACGTACACATAAGGTAATGAGGGGTCTTCAGCAACAGCATTCTCCCATCTCCACAGCTTCCAATGCCTGTGTCTGAAATGTTTCTGACCTTGTGAGTGAACAGGACATAAGCCTGGTTGTACCATCAGTGCAGCAGCAGCTGGGTCAGAACGCTGAGGATTTGCTGTAACTGGGCAAAGCTTTACCAACCAGCCATGGTGAATACAGGAGGAATGTACAAAGCTGAATCATATCAGGAACACTGACCCAGACTGGTAAAAACCACCACAAATATTTGTGCATCATTAAAAGCCACGTTTCCATCCCCAAACAAGCACACTTGGGTTCCATCCGCCGTGAATCGCATTTGGAGTTCCTGAGGTTTTAAATGAAACACTAAATTCTGCCCAGGGACATCTCAAGGGGTCTCCAACCTCCCCCTGCCCCTCAAGCCCAAGTGAAGGGTGATTAATGCATTTATTGAAGCGCTAATGCTTTTTAGTGCCTCAAATTGACTCAAAAGCTAAACCCAAGTGTGCTTGTTTGTCTAAAAACCCAGAGTATAAAATACTCTATAATACATGGGCAGAGTAAAATGACCAGAGATGGAGCAATGATACAGAATTACCTGAGCACATGTGAGGCCTCCTCAGTTTATCATCTCGGTGTGACATTAAAACAATTAATTAAAACCAATGTGCAATTCCAGTGGCACATCCTGTGTGGAACCTCCTGGCGCCTGCACATACACACCACAATCAAGACAGTTTTATCATCTGGTTCATAGCAAAGGAGAGCTGAAATTCCAACCTGAATTTGCAGGTGACATTCATAGTGTGAAGTGTATAAAACCAAGTGGAGCTCTGATCTGAGACTTTTAATATTTTACTATGCAATACTAAAACCATCCGTCTTCCAACACAAAAGGAAAATACAAACCCAACCAAGTGGCTCATCAGAGGAACAGCACTGTACAGCAGTGTAGTATTAATGTAAGACTACAGTCTCCCCCAGTCTGTTGGCATCTCGATCGCAGAGACAGCCACCGGCACGCACTGAGTAAGAAAACTTCCAAGGTTATGTGACTAAAATAGATACATTGGAAATCAGATAAAGCTTTACAAGAATTTCCCTGTGTGTCCAAAATGGTTTCCTTTATCAAAGGCTAATGGTGATGTGATTACCTCTTCTAAAGTAACATGGGTTACAGCAGATTGTGCCCAAATACAAAACAAAATGAAGAAGCACCACGGAACTGACCCAGAAATGCTCACTGCAGAGACAGCAGCTTGGAGAAGGGATGCTGAGATGAAGGTGACATTTCTTGAGAATACTATTGCCACAGGAAAGCGTCTCAGAAAATCCCACTGAACGTACCCGTTAACTCCCCAGGGCTTGGCTGTCCTTCATGGCCTCACAGGCCATTTCCCCATCCAGTCACTGTCTCATTGTACCAGCAAACGGGTCTCAGCACTGCAGGACAGGCTGGCAGAGCTGGGCGCAGGCCAGATCCAACCCCTGATTCCAAGGCAGGCACGGGTATTCCTGCACCGCGCTGCTGGCGTGTCCACACATTGGCCTCTAACACGAACTCATGAGCTGGGAACTTTGATACCCCAAGTTTTTTCTCTTTGTTTGTAATAACCAAGTAAGATATTGTTACATTCCATTCATATACTGCCATTTATAGTATTTATATATAATATTCACATACACAGATATAAGAACTAGGATACTCTTTATGGCCTCTATTTTCTGACGGATTTAACAAAACCAAACAAAAACCCCAAAAATTAAAACAATTGCTGGTGTTTCCAGTTTCCCAACAGAGATGCAGGACCAAACCCTGAGCAACTGCTCTGTGCCATGGTTTTGTTGCAACAAGGACTTACAACACCTCTGCACCAGTGAAGTCCCTGTTACCTCTCAGTATACCAGGGAGGAAATCAAAAGTCTGCAATAAAAGCTCACCCAATATTGTAACCTAAATGAACAGATGCATTTCGAGACAGGGCAAACTCAGAGGCTAACAGATGCTTTGGGTTGCTTTGCTGCTCTTTACACGTGAAAGCAAAAGACTCTAGTTATTGTGTAACACAGGAAAAACTCACCACCATTCCCCCTGTGGGAAGAACACACCAGTCCACGTGCCACGTCATGCTCCCGCCTGTGCTAAGGACTGCAAATACAAGGGAAGGAGCAACTTCTGCCTCAGCAGTGTTGTCTGAAAAGCTTTGTGTGGAAAACCAAACCAAACCCAATCCCACTACTCTCATGCTTTGGTCAGTGGAAGTCCTGGGAGTTTCCAGTGGTGGAGAGTGAGGAAGCAGCTGCAGGGAACAGGACAATGGGGGGAACTCTGGGCTAAAAGCACTCGTGTGTGAGTTGCAGCATGGTGATGGTCCTGCCGCTCTCCTGGCTCAGCCTTCCGTGAAAGAAATGCTTGGTTTTATGCTGGCTCAAAAAAACCCCCAAAATCCTCTGTCAATTCCAAAGGGACATCAAAAGCCATCGGGAGCGTTACTCAAAGGTTTCCCATCGCTTTCGGAGCTGTTCAACCTTACCTGGTGTGGATGACACGTCTTGCTTTGTCTTTTTTAGCAAATCTTCAAATGGATCTTTTGTCTCCTCAGATTTTGAGGACAATAACACTGACTCTAAGCCCTTAGCTGGCCTGGCAGGGATCAAAGGGGGTTCATTAGACAGGAGAGATAGCGCTTGTTTGGGATCTACCTTTGAGCTGGCCTGGCCCACCTGCAACGTTCTGGTTTTAGAAGGACCACTCAAACGTGCTGGCTGCAGAGAGCCCACAGGAGAAGGGCTCTGCAGCAGTAAGGAGCTCGCCGGTGGCATGGCTGGGGCCTGGCTAAACAAGTTTGGCATGGACAGCGTTGAAATGTTTGGTTGAGGTCTTTGTGGCGGATAGAAGCTTGAACTAGGGGTTATGAAGCTAGAGCTATAGGCGTGACCTAAAGAGGGGGTAAAAGAGCCCCTTGGGGGTCTAACTAGAGACACGGAAAGGGCTCCTGGCATTGTTTGTGTGAATGGGTTAGGAGATGGCTGTAAAAAAGGAGGAGGTGCTGGGGAAGGATAACCAAGTGGCTGGACAAATGGTGCAGCTGGAGTAGGCACAAAGTCACTTGCCACCGAGGCAAAGCCAGCTGCAGAAGGTGAAGCAGCTGAGCTCTGCAGGCTGCGGGGACCTTGCTGTGGACCACTGCTTTGCCAGTTGGCTGTTTTTAATGGATCCAGTAGATTAAGAAGGTAGTCGCTTTCGTTACCTGTGTTTTCTGTCTGCACCTTGACAGGCTGGAGCATCTCAGTAGTGCTGGTAGCACTGGGCAAAAGCTGAGACGGACAAGAGGAGTAATTTACAGATTGCTGGATTTCAGAGTCTAAGGACAGGCCACCAGCTCCAAAGGGCTCTGGGATAAGATCTGAAACCAAATGGCTACGTCCTGGGGTGAGAATTTCTGCAGGCCCAGATGGAGTCTGATGCTTGGAAGCCCTGGGTGCTGGGGGTGGTGGCACTATCCCCAGTTCAGGAGTCTTTCTTCCCTGTGGCCTAGGAATGGTGATGTTCCCTTGAATGGCAGGATTTGAGTCATCCTTTTCTGCAGGAGTTAACACGCTGTCTTTGCTCCGGGGTCTCCTTGTGATGAGTGGCATGTTACCAAGGGCAGTCAAGGGTCTTTCCGGTGAGCTTTGGGAATACTTGGTCGGAATAGCCATGTCATCATGACCCATACTCCACAGCTTGTTGTAAGGGTGAGACAGCTTCATGGGTGGCACAATCCTGTTCCTCTCAGACACGCCAAGATCCATTCTCTTGAAGAAAGCATAAAACATATGTTAACTTTCACTGATGTCCTCACAACACAGAGCATAAAGAAGCATAAAGCCAGGCTGCTAAGCTATGGGTGGAAGAAGATCAGCCCACAGGCTGCCAACACTGGAGAGGGAAGGCACATGCAGTCTAGAAGGACAGGCAGGACATCAGAAGCAGGACTCTGCAGTTTTAAGTCCAGCTCTGCCTCTAACAAGTTGCTCAGCTATGACATATTGTGGCATCTGTTGTTAGCCAAGTAAGGTGCACATACCTAAGGTACAGGAATTGAGAAGCTTTAATAGCTGCAAGGAAAAGCTGTCAAATGAAGTACCTGGACGTAACACTAAATTAAGTATTATTATAAGGTGGAAATACCATTCTCTTCTTTCATATCACATGAAGATCTCAGACTCTGACTTAGTTTGGCACTTTCTAAGCTGCACATAATCAATGAAGTTCTTCATGAAGAATTTCTCTTCTACAATCTAGATTGCTCAAATGACACCTTGATCAAACTGGCCACAATGAATGAAGGTCATTTAAAAAACATGCAGTTTGGAGGGGACCCAAAACTGCCCAGGTATTCTTTCTCACTGCCAATTATCAGCTTCAAAGATCACTGTGTGTGATACCCAGTGGACAAAACACCTTCTGAGGAGCAGGGCATATACCTCCTTTCTTAAGAGGCTTTACTGGAAAAAGTTACTGTCATATAACTGAGTCCCATCCCAGTAATTTCTTAATCCAGAGATGAATTTGACGCATGAACAAATGCCTGGAAAATGGATGCATCTACCCAATGACATGAAAAGGTTCCTCAGAGAATCATAGAACAGTTTGGGTTGAAGGGACCTTAAAAGCTCACCTAGTTCTAACTCCCTGCCACATCCAGGGACACCTTCCCACAGACCAGGTTTGCTCAAAGCCCCCTTCAACCTGGCCTTGAACGCTGCCAGGGATGGAATAATGGAGAGACAGCCAGCCCTGGTTCTGTGCAACCCAGCACACACAAAACCCCAGCCAAACCTGGTAATCAAATGTGCACCGCTGAGCCCCCTCTTCTTTGGGAGTCCGCAGGTCTTCCAGGCTTTTGGCTTGGCTGAGAGGCTGAGGCTGTGTTTCTACTTCTAAGTTTGGGAAGATGTCTTCAAGGAGGTTGATTTCCGTGGCCTTGCTTGAGAGGAGAGGGCTTGGAGGCAGAGGCTCTTTGGACTTTTCTGGGCTGACTGCCTCTTCCCCATCAGCACTGTCGGATTCTTTCAGGGCCCGGTATGGCTGAGGCCTTAGGGAGAAACAAAAATCAGGTTGCCAATGACTGTCTAATTAATTACTGGTTTTTTAGCAAGTATTTACTAAGGAGCTGGATGGCTTCACAAAAGGATTTTGGGTGGCAAAATACAGTTTCCAGTGCCTTGTGAACAACATGAATGCAAGCAGTGACCGAGGGCAGAACACAAAGATGACTTGGTGCTTCAGGGTTTTCAGAAAGGAAAAAGAAGTGGGAAGCGCTCAGAGGAAAGCTGTGATCATGCAGTTACAGACAGGCTGAGGGGGGATCTCCCTCTCGGAGCAGGAATAACTGGATGCCAGCTCTCCCTTTTGGCACAACCCGGCCCCCCCCCAGCAGACCACTGCTCCCATGCCCTTCCGCACAGCGAGTCAGAGCCAGTACACAGCAAAGCCCCCTGTGATTTGCAGGCACTGCCATTCTCCTGCTCCAAGCTAACTCAGCACAGAACATAATTCAGTGTTTTCCTGCAATAATTGGGAACACTGTGCAGAGTTCCAATGATTACACTGGTGTCATCTTATCAAGAAACAACACAATCCATTATGGAGACACCTATTTTACATTTACAGCCGAGGCCGAGTTCGCAGGATGCTTTTCTTGCACATACCTCAGCAAAAAATGAACACCAGCAGATTTGCATATTGATTCTGTGTACAGAGAACAGCAGCATAATGTGCAGCCAATTAATAACTAGAAGTGCCACATGTATCTGTGGTGATTGACATTTGACTGGCAGCTAGTTTTACTGTGGCATTTAAACAAGGTTTCAATTAAAAGAAAATATTTGTGAGACCTGCAAAAACAGACACTATGGAAGGAGCTTCCTCCTCTTTCCTTATTTTATTATAATACATCTATATCATGCAAATTTATAAACAGCCTATCTTCATTCATCAACACATATCGCAGGCATTCAGCTAGCAACACAAGAATGTATAATGCAAGTACAAACAGACAGCTGATGGTATGTGTCCTTAGGAAGAGGGTGATCTTGCAAATCCTGGTTGTATCTTTAGTCTTTTCCACAGTACGTGCTCAGCTGCTAAGCACTACAGATCATACTGCAAAAACCCTGAGGAATATTCTGCAAACAAACCATTCTAGCAGCCTGGCCCCTGTCACCCCAAACACTTTTCCATCCCTTTGCTACTAAACCTGTTTGTCCATTTCCCCATGTCCAACTGCTGCAGGCCCATCACTTCCCTGTCAGTCCTGGACCTGCCTTCTGCATCACACAATGGATTTTAGCAACTAGAGACTCCACTATTCAACCAGCAGCCTCCTTTTCCAGCCAGTCTAACATACCTCCATTCAGCTCCAGCTCTCTGATGTAACTGGGCACAGTCCCATCTCCTGGAGCCACCTGGATCTGGCATCATAGAGATCTCTGAACCTGTGGCTCACAGTGCCCTGGCACCTCTTCCTACAGATTCTGGTCAAGCCAATAACAGCATTTGTTAAAAGCATGAGTGTAATTCCATGCAATTTATCACTGTTTCTCCCTAGAAATCCTCAAGTAGGTGAGATTAGAAAAGACCAAACCCTCTGAATGACATTCAGCAAGGCCTCAGCTCAGGACTGCCCTCAGGGTTGGTAGGTTCAAATACACAGTAAGAGGTAGTTACTACACGTGAGTCCCTGTGCATCTCCAGTGTTACTCTCACCTCAAAGAAATACACTCAGGCTCCTGTAAAGACTGTCCAGGTAAAAGAGTGCTGCCTGCCAGCTCCCGCTCCTCCAGCATGGGGCAGAGCTCTGCAGCCAATGCTTATGTATAGTTCTCACAGGCTGGTAGCTCCAATATAGCCAAGCTGCTCTGCACCACGTACAAAACTAGGCAAGACTAAGTTATAGAGGTTTGGGAATCTGCAACTAAAAAGCTGGATACAAATAACGCAGTGAGTAAACCCAACAAAAATGCTTCCTGTTTCATACAATAATTTTAGGTCAGACTGTACACAAAACTCCTAGAGGACATCTGCATGGCGACTCCCCTGAGGATGTGGTACTTGACAGAACAGAGAGGCTGGGATCAAGCAAATGAAAGTAGGAAAAGCTGGTGACTGCACTGCAATAGGGCTGAAACAACAATCCAGAAAGCACAACGCGCACTGCATAAGGCCAGGTGGCAGAAGGTGTGGACAGGAACACAAAGCAGCACATTGCAACAAAGGGCAAGAGGAAGGGTTACATCCCACAGAGCTCAAGCTGATGTGAAACCATAAGCTCTGCATTGCTGTGTAGTGTTTCATGCAGGAGTATGCATTTGCATGCCACTAAATATTCAAACAAACAAGCAGGAGAAATGCTGAACATTCATCAAGTGCTGTACAGAGACCGCAAGAGCATTTCCAAGAGTCCCAGTACAGGAGCGGGCACCCTGACCAATGCAAAAACCATCTTTCAGACTGAGTTAATACAACAGAAGAATAAAGGATAGACCATTCAAAAGGAGCAGAGAAGAAAAAGTTTTCAGAGAAGCCAGAGACAGGATCCTCTTCCTGCTGAAATTCATCGTCGGAAGAGTCCTCAGAGAGGAAGACTGTATAGTGTCGCATGGGCTTTACAAGGCTGAGGGAAACAGGAAGAGAAAAGGAAGTTATCAAGTTGTCACAATCAAAGCTCCAGAGGAGAGAGAAACCCAGCGGTCCACAGGCTCTCAATCATTTCCTAGCGTGACGGGCTGCACTGCAAAGAGCTCTGCAGGTGATTGTGGAGCTCTGCTTTTCAGGCAGAAAACACAACTCTTCTAAAAACATCTTAGGTGCCACCTAGCTGGGGAGGGTACCAAGACCTGCAATTACAGACACACTGCAAAAGAAGCCAAGACAGAAACCCACCAGGTCTCTCCTTCCTTCCTCTCATCACTAGAACAATGGAAAAGAAATGGCTAGGGTTATAAAAGCAAACATTCTAGCTGTCTGAATGAGGTCTTTTCCCAAACATCTCAATTTTACCAACCACATACCACTGATAATATCCTAGTTATTGTAGTGAATCAAAACATACATCATGAATGACCCAAAGCAATACACAATTGAGGTAGAAGCCTACTTCTGCTACTACTGAGCTCCAGAATAGAATTCTTCAGTGCAAACAGAATCAGGCTCATCATGTGAACAAAGGATAGATGCTGACCCTGTAGACATCACAGAGCAATACAGATGTATTACACACCATGCACAGTCTAGGTAAGACAAGGATATGCTGAAATCAGAAAAAGACCAAAAGCATGGATAGAAAGATTTGGATTTGTTGCCTTTACAGTGCTAAAACTACCTTGAATGGCATTTGAATTCATGGTCAGCCTTCACTCTTTTAATTCTTTTGCCTCAATTACTAAGTAACTATATGATAAAGTTATGAAAATCAGGCTAAAGGAGTATGACAGAAAAAGGGAAGCTGGACACAGCAACAGGCAGCTCAGAGGGCCCAAACTGCCACCCTGAGCAAATATTTATCCACAATCAGGTCAAAGCTCATTAATAAAAAGTCTCAAATACTGGTGGCAGAAGATGCTGATGACAGTGTTAAATCCTAGCCTGGGGTACCTCAGGTAAAGCTGTGGCATAGCTGTTCTTTTCCTCTCTTGTGCTACAACAGGCATCTGGGGAAAGTGAGGTGAGGCCACTGCATTAGGAAAAATTTGCTGTAACATTATTTTTAACCCCCACCCTTTTTTTTTTTTTTTTTTTTTTTTAAAGAAAGGGACTGTTGTCCAAAATTTTCAATTCATGTTAACAAAAGGCCCCACCTAAATAAATCACAAATCAAAGATACTTCAAAAATATTTCTGTTTCGAACTTACATACCCATCTGTTTGTTTTAGGAGCACAAATTACCATTTACCATGATTCCAGAAAATCTAAAATGATTTCCAGAAATCAAGAGTGATACTGAATTTCTACATATCTCACCAGCACACGAAATGTCTGGTAACTGCACAGAACAAATGTATGGGTGCAGTTTCCCTTAAAGCACTGCCTCTGATACCTTTTGTTTGCCTTCACACTATGCTAAATTCAAATGCCCTGCGTCTGTGTGTACATATTTGTTAAACTGGAACAAACCCTGAACAAATAAGACAGGATCTTGTTGGCCAGATTATCAACTGCACTTCAGTGCAGCTCAGTGCAAATAGAATTACGTACAGAGTAAGTTCACATATACCGGGCTTACTGCTGCTGCAAGATTCCTTAAATGAAAGTGGGATCTCCTAATTAGAAGAAAGCAAGCACTTAAGTTGCACTGCTGGGGTGCTCTGTAATGATTCTGGTCCAAGAGAAGGGATGAACAATCTAAAATAGTCCAAGTTTAAATTTTTTATTAGCTCGAGGCGGTCGGAGCCAAAAAAAGTGCCTATTCCCTTCATTAACCCAATTCGGGAACTCTCCCGCCGTCTGCCACCCACCACTTGCTCGAATCCCCTGCACAAAGAGCCGTCTCTGAGCAGGCAGGTCACAGCACGCCCGGCTATGAGGCAGACACGGCTGCAGCCTGAGAGGGAAAAAAGGATGTGTCCGTCACCGCTACAACCCTCATCATCTCCACATGACTGCACCAGCTCCTGCCTACCTAATCTCTTCGCTGAGTTACCATGCAGATGACTTGCTGATCTCTTTCTAATGTTTAGTTTAACATGTCTTCGGTTAGCACCAGCATATGACAGTACTGACAGCCGTGGCTGTTCCTTTTTAAATATCATGTCAGAAACACAGCGCAATAAAGCTGGGGATGCGCTCCATGGCTCTGCGCACCATTATGATAGTAGGGGTTTCTTTTTTAATGAGGAAGATCTGCATCTCAGGAGCTTTTTTCATGTGTCAGGATGCATGGACAAATCAGCAGCACATCACACTGGCCAAAAATGAAATGCTGACAAATGTAGATATTTCAAATTTAATTGACACCTAAATGTACTTGAGATAGAAAAAAAAAATATATAGAGAAATGTGAGTACAGGGGATGGGAATTAATAAGGAGAATTCTGTAATAATTTAAAAAGAGATTTTGGTTATGAGAAAATTAAGTTTGTGTATTTTAACAACTGTGTTGCTTTTTCCGGATTACAGAGATCATGGTACAAAGGGGTAGTATGCACTTGTTGTCATTATTCTGCTAAAAAAAGGCTTCTCAATTTTGAGGGAGGATTATTTTTTTTAATTAATTTTTTTTTAAAGAATAACTCTACAGTGGCCTAAGGGAATTAAGGAATTTGCCCCTCTTAGACAGTAAAATGAAGAGAATGAGGAATTTGGATGCACGGGCTTTTTCTTGCTAGTATGAAATAGGAGACTTGGGACGGAGGGGATTACCCAGTAACTATTCAATGTGAACAAAGCCCAGACCTATCGCTGGAATTCCTTCTTGCTTACTCTGAATACTCAGGACGCCTGAGTGCGAGCTAACACAAATAGTAAAATATCCATTTGATTTTTAAAGTGCCACTTGGTATAATGTGAATGGTCACGGGAGCAGAGTATTTCCAGAAAACCAAGAACATTAGCATAAAGGATTTTTTAAATTAGAAATGACAAAACAATTTGTATCACAAGTCATCCAACCAGACAGCAAAAGCACCAGCTTGTGATCCCCGTACCCAGAACGGCAGTAACTAATAGTCTGTATGAACTTTTTACAAGTGTTCTAGAGAGTTGGAAATACTAACAAAGAATTTAACGTGGGAACCAGCTGGATGACACCTCTGCCTGCTCTGACAGATCTAGATGTGAGGTTCTACAAAGGCATTTCACGCTTTTGTCCTATTACTCGGTACTAAGGATCTATTCACCCATTTCCCCTGCAGCGATCTCATCCCTTGACAAAGGCAGGCTGTTACATTCGTACAGTTGGGAGGTTCACACCAAAGCAGATAGTAGAAATAGGCCCCAAAATTAAAGCTTCTTTTAAACCATCATACTGGGACAGAGCAGGGCTCCCCAGGGCAGCCCTGCCTGCCTTGCGCTATGGTTCGGGTTCGGCAAGGCCTGCAACAGAATCTGATGGCTCTCTGAATGTTTCTTTCTTGTTTGCTGTCACTTTGCTGTCCTGGTGCCACCTTCATTGTATCTAGCTTCCTCTACACCAGTTTTCCTAAGGAAGAGGAACAAAAGCACACACAGTGAGCCCTGTCTGCTATACCCTGCAGTATTTTCTTTCTGATTGCAGCCATCCTTGTTCATATGGGCACTTGCTGGCTCAACTTTCTTCCTAAGTAGAAATCTTGCTTGCAGCAGTGCCATGGAAAACCTTTACCATACACACACATTCTGCGTGGCAGAGCTCCAAGAGCCTGGTTACAACAACTGGAATTTAATGTGCTTTATGAGCCTGTATCATTCAACCCCGCCATCATGCTGACTTCATACTAGATTCAGTGTAATAACCCACTATTGCACCGCAGCCTATTTTCATTCAGGTGATACAAGGGAAAGCCATTAGCTTCTCTACTAAGTCCTACCCGACTTGTGGAAAGCCATAATGAACTGCTGCAGCAGTGACATGGGTTTAGCCAGCCCAAGAGCCTTTTGACAGGCTGTTAATTGTGAGCCTGACCCTCTGATTTCCTATTTTAATTTCCTCCCACTCTGCATGCCCTGGAAGCCAGCTAGTTGGTACTTAGAGAAGACAGATCCTAGAGCCCTCTGGAAGCCTATTCTACATTTAATAGGAAATCTTGCTGCGGTGTAAAAGAGAGCTCTCAAAAAACTGCCTGTTAAAAATGCAACATCGTATTTCTGTGAACAACTAATTTGTATTTAAGGAGCAATGTCCCACGTGTCTAGGACTGCCCTGGGTGGTAATCCGGCATTTTCTGACCTCTCATCTACAAATCCTTCCTGTTATTTTATAACTAAAAGACCTTTTTAAAAAATTATACATTTTAAATTTCAAAATTTGAAGAATGATAAACATCACAAACCTTGAATTATCAATAAAGCTGTAGAAAAATAATCTTCCTATTGAAATAGCAAAAAAACCCTACTGAACAATTTGATGAAGAAAACAACAGCTCTTCTAACAGCTCTTCTAAACATAGTGGTTTAACAACAGACATTAGCCATCATCTTGGGAGTTCTTTTAAGTCACTGCTCCCACCCTCCTGTGTTTTAACTGAAGACTGATTAGAAATGAGCACACATACCCCAAACCAACAGTTTTCTTTTAAACAAATAAAAAAGTTTAATTTATGTAACTGAAGATACAAGTTTCCTTGTATCATAAGAAATGTGCTAACAAATGTAACAACTGAAAGGCTGCCATGTACATAAGGGTTTGCTTTTCAGAAGTGACATGCAACATTACAAATGGTGAGGAGGCTGCCCTGTGGAATATGTTCCCTGGGCAACAAGAGTGTCCGTGGTTAGTGGTACCTGTCCCAGGATCCTGCCTCCACAGACTGGAGGGAGGATGCATAAGGGCAGCCTGGGCTAATGAGTTAGATATACTGAAAAAAAATCTCTGATGCCTTCAAGCAGTCATTCAAAACCAAAATGACAGTGTTAGTTTTACATGCAGAAAGAAGCTTCTCATTGAATGGAAGCTCCTACTCATAAACATATCCCATATGCAAGTACTTGGAAAAAGTAACTGGCTAATAATTTGGTTTTGGAACCAGTGCTATTAATTAATTAGTTCTGGTAAAGTTTTGTTTAAGAAAAGCACCCTCTCAGTCCTGCTGCTTCCATGGAATCAACTCTGATCTACAGCAAGGGTACACCAATGCTACCGAGTAATGAGTGAAAACACAATACTGGGGTGCTTTCATTCACAGAGAACAAGTGACTTTTTAAAGAGACAACGCCTGACCTTATGTTTTCATTTCAGAACAATAGAGGAAGATTCTTACTGGGACAGGAAAGAAGAAAGTTTGTAAAACCTGTCATGAAAATCCTTAATTACTACTTTAAAATACACTTTTCATTTTTTCAGAATGTCATTTTGAGACAAACAGTAAGGAAAAAGGTTGGGATTATTGAATCATTACATATTTCAAACGCATTCACCAGAAGTTATTTCTTAGTTTAGCCATTTATTTGAGCTTTATTTATGTACAAGGTTAGATATTTCCTCCACTTGTACTTCCAAACTCACCACTTTAGTGTTGTTCTCATCATCAGTGTGTGTTGTGTGTCCTGTCTCCATACTGCCCCAACTTGGTTTTGTTAGAACACCCTAAGCAAACACTTTACAGGAGATCTAGCTGAGTGCAATGGACTGGAGGTAGTTCTGTCAAAGTTTGCTTTGCTACTTGAAGCTGACATAGCAAAGAATGAAAACACATCCAATCCTGCTGTGACACTGCATCTGAACTGGATAAAATATTGAAAACTGTGAAAGATCAGGAAGAGACCACAGCTGGTACCATATAGCCAGTGTCAGTGGTATGAGCACATTACCTGGTTTTCTTCCACATTTACAAGATAGAAAAATGTATCTGTAAAATGCTTGTGAAGCAAAACAGTTCACAGCTACCAAGAATCTTCATTATCTTTTGTAGATTATTGCAAATTGTTTTCACAATTGTTTTTAGCAGTTTGTGAAAGAATCTAAACTTAACAACAACAAATTAAACCAAAGTAAAACAATAATTTTAATTCAGTGTGTTGCTAGCATTACTAGAAATACTATATAATTCGGGTTTATGGTTGTTGCTGGTCTGATACTGGCAGGAATTGAAAATACATGCTAGCAGTAAGCCACACTGGAATGTCAATTCAAAGATCCATATTTCTTCCCATGAAACGCATATAACGGTTAAATTGACTCAATTACCTTTCACCTACATACAATGACTCATCATATGAAATTAAGAAAAAACCTTTTAAGAATTGCTATAATCTGTGCAGGGCCAGGTACCACCCTGTAACCACACAAGCCCTTTTGCAGGATTTGCAATCTGCTCCACAAGAGGGCAACCAAATTCCACTACAAAATGGATAAATAATCTGGTAGAATTGAACAGTGACCATTTGTTTAAGCTAAAAGCAAGAACACCTCCCCATGCTAAAGTGGCTGGGAAAAACCAAGCCACACACTTGACTTTGGGAGGACAGAGGGGACCCAACCTCTACCTCTTATTCCCAACCTCTATGCCCTGTAGCAGTGGTGACAGGGAACTGGTACACATACGGGGAAAAGGTATGTCTAAAGAAACCAACTATTTTTCTTTTTATGGGATTTTAGTATCTTCAAATACAACAAATATCCTGTAACCTGTATCAGCTAAAGCATTTCACTTTACTGACAATAAAGCAACCACAGTATGGGACATAAATAATGCAAAGAGGCTATGATATAAGCAATTACTTTGCGCTGCAGGTGGAGACAACTTCCAAGGAAATCTCTGTGACGGACTAGATCCGTGCCACCATCTTGCAGCCCCTGAGTCTGCTTTTAGTCTTTGAGCATTTCCAGTGTGACTTCCCATGTCAAGGCAATGCCACAACACTGGACATTCGGAAAATGCTACTCCACTCCCTACCAGAACATAGTGCTGGTAGCTCTTTTGTACTTCTGAGCAGTTAAGTAGCTACACTCAGAAGAGTCCAAATAATTTTAAATCCAACATGTGCACTGATGCAGCCTACACATATATTTATCACACACTATAATGTCACCATAATGTCTTGGATTGGATACAAGGAAGAAGTTCTTTATCGTAAGGGAGGTGAGGCACTGGAATGGGTTGCCCAAGGAAGCTGTGAATGCTCCATCCCTGGTGGTGTTCAAGGCCAGGTTGGACA